>CACKRE030001026.1:5417-16053 GCA_902602495.3 Ectocarpus sp. CCAP 1310/34
CCCCCCCCCCCCCCGGCCCATCCGGCGTGCCGCCCAAGCTGTGGATGTCGCTGATACAGAAATTCAATAGCTCCCAAGTTCAGGCCATGCGAAAGGTGGTGGATGGCTCTCCGTCGGGTTTCACCCTGCTGCAGGTGGGATCTTTCTACACGTGTACATTGTGTTTCACTCCTTTAGCGCCTTGGTGCGGTATGGACAGCTGAGCCCATGAAGGGCGGTGGGGTGGTTGTGTCTCGAGGGCGGCGTGTTTTGGAAGTCTCCACCGGCAGTTTGCAACTTTGGTGGGGCCAGTCAGCGTTGACCCACATTCAGAATGTTTCCTGGGCCTCCTGTAAGAGTGGTTCAATCTTTTCGCACAGCTGATACAATGACGCTCCCATCCTCTGTTGCGACACCTTTCGCATGAACTCCTTCTACTCTCCCTGTTCCAGGGCCCCCCGGGGACAGGAAAAACCCGCACGATCATGGGGATCGTGGGGGTGCTGCTCGCGGGAGGCTGCCCGTTTCCCTCAGGCCACAGCTCGGAAGGCGAGGTGAGCGGGTCAGGGGCGAAGGTCACTATCGGCTCCTCAATCAGCGGTAAGGGCAAAGGGAAGAAGGGCAAGCAAAAGGGCCAGCAAAAGGCTGCGAGGATCGTCTCCCCCTTAGAAAAGGCCTCTCCAAGGATTCTGATCGTGGCTCCGTCGAACGCTGCTGTGGATGAGCTGGTGCTGCGCCTGTGCCAAGAGGGCGTTCCCGGCGTAGACGGAAGGGTGCGTTTTCCAAGAGTTGTGCGAGTAGGCGGCCCCAGAGCGGATGACGAGAGGAGCGGCGACGTTGATGGCCGCGGCGGAAGCGGCGGAGGAAAGGACGGAATGACATCGACGGTTGTCGAGGTATGCATAATGGGCTGCGTGTTTTTGTTGGCCGCAGTGTCTCAAGTACTTTGTTGTATTCGAAGAACGTGCGACTGTTGTTACAATCCAACCCGTCTCTTACTATCATGTTCATGTTCGCTAGAGTGCGCTCCGATATGTTTGGGCATCTTTTTCGCGATCGGCAGCCGAGAATCCGAGGTGGTGGCTGACAGAATTGACCGAGTATGATGTCATGCCAATGTCAACGTTGTAGTCCATCTTGCACTGCGTCTCGACAACTGTTTCCTTGAACTGGTCCTCGCCCTGCACCTCACATCGGAAGGGTTGCGAAGTATCCAGGCTTGACTGTAGCCAGACTGAAACACGCCTCCCCTTGTTCATGTGCTACACACCCCGGAATTCCCTTTTGTTCCTCACACTGGGTTGTTTGGTTTTCCCAACGGCCTTCTCGTGCTGCAGAGAGTCTCGTTAGAGCGTCTCGTGACGGAGCGAATGGAGAGAACCAAGTGCTCCGCGGTGGTACGTCTGTGTGACTAGGACTGTACCTTCATGATTGGGTTCCAACGCTTGCACAAATCAATGGGTGTGATAAGGCGAACAAAGTATCCACCAGGTTTGTTCGATGGAAAACGGCATTGCTGATGCGATACGAAAGATGGCAAGATATTGTTTGCACAAAACGAAAGTCAATTAGAGGTGGAATGCCTTCCTAGAGGGTGGTGAACATCTTAGCATGTTATGGATCCCAAACCTACTTCAGTTTTTCAATGTGTTCGTGTCGATTTGACAGAATATGTGGCGTTGCTTTATGCTCCAAGTGCTGTACCTATCCCTGCGATTCTAAAGGAGGATACCTGACATTTGCGCTGAAATAGACGTTCTTGCTACTGAAGCATGGACCCCTCACCCGGTGCACCACAGTTCGCCCCGTGTGATGGTTTTCTCGATCACCACCATGGAGCATCGCGTGGCCAGTTCGCTATCGCTTCTGGTTGATACTCGTGCGAGACTAGTACCCAACGTTGTGTCATTCCCGTGTTTGCCAGAGCGCCCGCCTTGGAATACTCCTCCGAGCTGAGGTGGTGTGCGCGACACTGTCAGGCTCCGGCTCGCACATCCTTGTGGAAACGGTGATGATGAGCATGCAACTGGCCGCGACGAAACTGGCCAAAACGAAGAAGGGCCGGAAGAAGGCCAAGGCCGCCGGCCATGGAGGCCAAGCAATACTGGGATTTGATGCCGTTGTCATGGTGCGTTTTCTCAGTACCTAACCTGCATTCCCATTGTTTTCTCGATGTACAACACCTGCGATACAGAGGGTACATTAGCGCTGTTCGCTTGTTTCCATGTCACCACATCATGCAACGGTGTGCGATTGCTGTTTTGTTGGATGGGTTGACTGTATGGTGAAGCTCACGTTGGGAATCACGAGCACTGTCGTTGGGAATCAGGTTTGACAGTCGGCATCGTGACGGTGCACGTCTCGTACAGTTCTTGAACATTCACTCATCTCTGGGTTGGTAGGAAACGGCACGTGTACTTGTATCCCGGGTACGTCGATACGCTTCGTTTTGCACGAACACGATGCAATTTTTTGTTTATGTACGGGCACAAGCTTTGTTCAGGTTCTCCTGAACCTTTGGACCAACACTTGTTTTTCGGGTGTTTCCACTGAGAATCACACGCCGCTACCATTGCCCGGCACACCCCTGCTCGCACTTGGGCTGCTTCGGATTACGCTAGGACGAGGCCGCGCAGGCTGTGGAGCCTTCATCAATGATACCGCTCAAGTACAATCCCAGGTATGACTAGCGTTGACTGGCCTCGGGGGTTTCATCTCGTGTAGGAATGTTGATGTGTACAGCAGAGACACATGTGGGTCTATCCATATCTGTACATTAGTGCCCATGTGCTGATAACAACGATCACAAGCATGCATCAGCTTCATGACACGACCTGTGTTGCGCGCTGATTGAGGCTGATGCTGTGTACGAGCATTTGGCTGAACGCTTTGCCTATCTGTGCTCGGTGTCTGCCGACTGTGCTCGGACACCGCAGGGTACACGATTGTGCTGTGCTTGTTTAATTTCCTTTTGTTTCCAGGCAGCTTTTGTGGAACCTTAGCCGGAAGGGAAGGGAATAGAAGGGCAAGGAAGATACGGGAATGGGACCCCTGGGGGCGAAAACGCTCAATCATTAAAGCGCAGAGGGCATGACGTAACAAATGCCAACCCTCTCCCATCCCCCTTCTCCCGGACCTGTAGCTTTGTCCCTCGTCTCTCTGTTCCTTACCAGGTCACTTTTTGTCTCTCTCTCCGTCTCTCCTCCTCTCTCGTATGTATCCCTCTTGGCTGATGTGGTCCGCGCTTTATTGTGCGCCTTGCTCGATGCCCGGAACGCCCACCAGGGCAGTGATCATGGTCGGAGATCCCGCTCAGCTACCGGCTACAATCTTTTCTAAGGATGCTCAGCGCGCCAACTACGCGCAGAGTTTGTTCCTACGGCTGCAGCGGGGGGGGCACCCGAAGACGATGTTGGACACGCAGTACCGAATGCACCCCGACATCGCCTCCTTTGCCTCCACTCGCTTTTACAGCGGCCTCTTGAGGTAGTGACACCGTGACTCACCATGCGCTTGAGCATTCGGTCTGCTTGGCTTGCGCCTCCTTGTACTGCAAATGCGGCACGTACGTTTTGGATTGTCTCTTATGGCGTAGAAGATACACGTACATGAGTGGCGTTGTTTGACAGATTTGTCCTGAAACCAGCTGATTGGCGCAAACAGACCAGGGCGTTGGGTGCGGAGTTTGCTAATGCGAGGAAGGATAGGCTGATTGGTGTTGGTTCCGTAGCACATGGTGCGTGCAGTTGTGACGCGTTGAATCGCGTGGCTTTTTTCGAACCCGCATGATCACCCCGCTACCGGGCGGGACGTTCTCCGCGAATTTTCTGATGTGCCCTCGTCGTTTTTTCCTTCTTGCAGGTCTGCTCCCACGGTCACGGAGGCTTCGCACGGTCAAGTGTTCCACCGGTTACCTCGCTTCGCGCCTTACCTCTTTCACAACGTCTCTGGCGGACGGCTCAAGCGAGGGGGCGAGGGGTATGGTGGTGCTAAATCTCTATCAAACCCTACCGAGGTGTCCTACATCACGTCTCTCCTCCAGTGAGTTTTATGGTTCCGTTGGTATTTTGAAGTTCATTGGAAGAAATGGTTGTCCTTTCCGTTGCTGATATTTGGTTGGCATTATTTTGAGTTCATCAGTTGGCGTCGTGAATTATCTAAGCACACACGCGTCCATGGAGCGGAAAGGTTACACATGCCTTTATCCAAGTCCAAAGTGGCACGTTTTGATGCGGAAGGGGGCGGGATCACTATCATAGAGCGGATGCTCGGGGCGTTTCTAGACGGTTGCTTTTGGGTCTGTCTCGTTGGATCTGGTGCAAGGCGCCGATGGCCTCTCCAATGTACAGGGCATCATCTCCGAGTACGTTTTTTCACTAGAAACACCGTCGCCATGTCCACAACACCCCTGACTTGTCGCGCTCCCGCCATGTTCGGATCGACCATTTACAATCAACCAACCACAGTGACCTGATTACCACATTTCCCGGGACGGACTTCAACGGGAAAATAGGCGTCATTGCGCCTTACCGCAACCAGATCCGAGCCCTGCAACGCGGCATGTGGTCTACAGGACTGAGGCACGACGGAGTTGAGGTCTCCACGGTGGATGGGTTCCAGGGGCGGTGAGTGCACGTGGACTTCCGGCAGAATCATGCTTGCGTTCTCCTCGTGCTATCCTCCCTCTTCAATTTCCTGAGTTGTCAAGTTGTTTTTCTCTCTCAGTCCTGCTGCCTCGCTCCTTGCGGATGTGCCGTTGAAATGAGATGTGCGAGTTTTCACTGCTCTGCTTACCTTCGACACTGCCCCCGACCTATACACTCCATGGCACTATTGGCACCACCAGGGAGAAGGACATCATGATATTCTCGTGCGTTCGTGCTCCCGAGCTGCAGAGGTCGGGGGACTCCGGTTCTTCTAGCGGTGGCGGCGTCGGCTTTTTAGACGACTGGCGAAGGCTCAACGTTGCCATCACGAGGTGCTGTGCGCAGTACTGCTCGAAAAGACAATCAAAATGCTTATGGCACGCGGTGTTCATCCATTTGGTTGCGTTTTGAACGCAAGAAATATATAGCCTAACGCACTTCATGTAGTGCTGCAGCCTGAGGCAAAACTAAGTACTGCATCCCACGTGTTCAGCGCTGCCGCAAGCAGGTACTGTTAACTCGAACACCCCCCGAAAACAAACCCGGTTGCAATCCCATCCCACCCTCCTCTAGGGCTAAGTTCGCCATGTGGATCGTTGGCCATGCGGGGGTCCTGAAACAGAGCACCGACTGGCGTGAGCTCATCAACGACTCGAAGAAGAGAGACGCCTTCATTGACTCGAGTAACCCAGGTGCCACTTCAAGCGGTCGTAACAGCGGATCCAACACCAGCAGAGGTTCCAACGGTGGTGACTCCTGGACGGACACGACGAGCACGAGGGTTCTTGAGAAAGAGGCGCCCTCTGCGGCTAGCAGCACGCGTTCAAGGTCGGCGGTGGTTGTAGGGGCAGACCAAGACAGAGAGCGTGGGCACGATCCCAGAGGGAATGGGCAAGTCGGCGAGACGAAGCATGAATCCAGGCAACACAATGTTGCTGCCATGGCACTAGCAAGGGGAGAAGGGTCAGCATCAGCAGCAATGCCTTCCTTACACACCACGCCCTTGACAGCACCACCGCCCTTGCCTTCTCACATCTGGGCATCGGGCAATTACTACAACAGGCAATCCGCACCAGCCCAACCACCCGCCGGGCTTCGAGCTGGCGGTACAGGCTCTGGCCGTAGTGATGCGGCGGTACGAGCGCAGCCTTCACTCACCGATTCTGCTGGATCGCAGCCTCACAGACTGGATGACACGAGGACAGTGGTCGTCTCTCGACAGGGCAACAACTACAACAGACAACCCGCACTGCCCCAACCACCCGCCGGGCTTACAGGCTCTGGCCGTAGGGATGCGGTGGTGCGAGCGCAGCCGTCGTTCAATGATTCCGCTGATTCTCAGCCGAACGTACTGGACAGGAGGACAGTGGACGCCTCTCGGCAGGGCAACTACTACACTAGGGAATCCGCACCACCCCAACCACCCGCCGGGCGTAGAGGCGGTGCTGCAGGCTCTGCCCGTGGTGATACGGCGGTGCAAGCTCAACCTTCGTTCAAAGATTCCGCTCGTTCTCAGCCTAACGGACGGGACAAGACCGTGGACACCTCTCGGCAGACAGACTACGTGAACAGGCTGCTGAATGGCTCGCTTTCGACGCCACGTTCAGGTCCCAAGACTCCCGAAAACATTTGAAGGAAGGGCCGTACGTACATTTCAGAGCACATCACGGGAGTGCGTAAGTTGCCAGGAAGACACGGAACCGGTAGGGCGTTTGATCCGGACAGTTTGGGGCTCACCAGTATTTCAGGCGTCTCTTGGACGGGCCGCACTCAGACGTTGAGCAAGCGTGGACAGAAATACACCGGTGTCACTACAAGCTTGTATGGTAAGCCGATAGGACCCGGTGAACGCGACAAGAGGATGCGAAGCCAGCGCGCTGTTGACTGAACAGCGGCAGCTTGTTATGTGAAGGACAAGGTTGGTAGCATAAGTGCGGAATAAAAAAGAGCCGTGTCGCGTGGAGCAGGCACGTCTCACATGCTAACCTCGCACTCAGGCGACCCAGGGATCACCTGTACCGCAACCATTCTGTGCAATGATGCACGAAGCACCAGCTTGCTCGGAGAAGAAACTTGGTGCATTCTTCGAGACAACCCAACACGGCATCTCTGGGTTTGTTTCACCGGTAGAACAGAAAAGGTCTAGGGGCGAAAGAGGTCAACTCGCCGTGGCGCAAGCCAACATGGTTCCCCATCAGCTTCCAAAGCCTACCACTGCTGTAGACACCGGCTACACTTCGACGACACACAAGAAGCACTCGCCCCAACATGGTGAAAGACTTACGCAGATGGTAATCTTACGCACTGTCACCTGTTCCCAAGAGCAATACGATGATGCACACGCCTGTCGAAATAACCCTACCACTATGTGTGCGGTGCGGGAGCAACGGCGCACGCGAGGTTTCAAAACGGAATGGGATTAGCCTGCCAGACAGGTCTCCATCAGCCTGCCAGACAGGTCTGCACATAAACTCTGTCGAGGGTGACTCGCGTCACAGAGCGGTGGTAGTGGACAACCTCCTCAAGTACACAAAAAAGGAAAACAGATACGACTAAGCCACGCATCAACACACACTCGTGTGAGGCATGGCAGCAGCAACGACCCGCCTGTGCGTGTCGGAATTCTCCCCCGGCAATCGTGCCGTCAGAAACCGATGTACCAAGTACAATATAACACAACACCGAAGGGTCCGTCTAGGCAACGAATCCATCCGTACTCTCGACGCTAAGACCGAGATGGAGATCCTTCACCACTTGTCTCCTAACAGAGCGAACCGCTACCCGGTGACTTCGAAAATAACACCTGTTACAATACTCATGCCGTCGACATGGAAGCCATGCCCTCCGTGAATTTCCTGAGGCGATCCGCGACGATCACGGTCTGGATGGCGGACTTAAACTTGCGGCGGGCGTTGAAGAGCTTCATGCGTCCCAGGTTCTGGTCCATGTTGTTGCCCTCCAAAACTGTGGTATCAATCTGTCCAGGGAGAACACCCGTACGGTCAAGCGCATAGCATGACGCAGGTTTATTCGTTGTGGATTCAACATGCGATTTGATACTTTAACGAAACCTGAGCATTTGATGAATACGCTTGCAGCGGCGGTGCCAGGCTGCGGTACCTCGATCTCCGCCCGAGACTTGGGAAAAACCGCTTCGTCCCGGGTGGTTCCAGAACGTTGGGCAGCACGTGGAAAGACACATTTCGGGGTTTAGTCTGAAACAGTTCTGTTGGCGGAAGGCTCCTCAATGAGAGATTTTGGCTTCAAGCAGATTTTAAAATCACGTACTGTCTGTGCACAAGTGGGACGAGAACCTTACTGCGCACAAGGCATCGGCACGTACTCTACAACTTGGTGCTTCCTACATGCCCCACAGTCAAAATGCGTTACAAAAAATGTACTCAACAACGGATGCGGGGTTGTGCCAAGCGCCCGTGGCAACACAACTGTTGAATAATCTAAACGAGCCCTTGCTCATCAGCAGTCAAGGTATCACAAAAGTCAACATATTGCGATTATGGCCGCAGCAGAACGCACCGCCGTATCGGACTCAACGTGCCGAAACAAAACCGCAATGTAACACAGGCAGTGTTGTGGGTTGCCAGCCCGGTACAGCATAACAATGCTGAATGTGACCAGCGCCAGGCGCCCTTGAGAAAAATCCACCCGTCAGCACGACAACCATACGCCGTACGACAACTACTCTTCGGGAACCCAAAATGTGACGCCACCGTCTCTACTGCTGTTTATCCCAACACACCAATTGTTGAACCTAAAAAACTATGGAGAAAAGGAAAACCAGCTCATGCTTGACCAGAAAGGAAACAACACGCAGCGTACCTTGAGGTACGGGTGCTCAAGGGCTTGGTCGGCTGTCAAGCGCTTGTTGGGGTCGACCGTGAGCATCTTAGCGATCAAGTCTTTCGCCTCCGGGCTGATGTCGGACCAGTACTCATCGTGGAAGCTGTACACGCCCTTCTTGATCTTAGCGAACAACCTCGCCTGAACAAGCCAGTTCGGTGAAAACACGGCACGCGTGATGAAAATATCAACGCAAGCGTCATGCACACAGCATGCGGTACAGGCGTCACATTTGGATGCTGAGCAAGCTGCAAAGCTGTTAGCGCTCACCGATTTTGTCAACAGATCGACACCAGGGCAGATAGAAAATGGACTAACTGCGAATGCATCGCGTGATCCACAGAAAAATAACAAGACGCTTGGGACAAAAAGCGCTTGGTGTAAAAAAAGCGTGCAACGCATTCCGCAAACTAGCCAAAAACACTGCCAAAAACAAAGGGAAGGGAGACAAGACTCCTGCAAGCCACAAAAGATAACGCAGCACTGGAAAAATTACAATTTACACAACCGACTGCGAGGACAAATCATATCATGGCCGCAGCAGAACCCGCCGCAGGCAATTGGGAAGTCGACATTTTTCGTGAGCTTGACATGAAAGGACCACTTCATATTGTGCTCGCCTGGTTGTCGTCGTGGAATGGAGGATAGCCGCCAAGAAGAATGTACGTGATGACACCCACGCTCCACATGTCCACGGCCGCGTCGTACTTTCTGTTGGGTCGTATCGCATATCCGTCCGAATTTCATGTCGTTGGGTCCACGTTTGACGCCCGTGCGGCAGGGCATCGTGAACGAGAAAACTGCCGCAACAAGTTTATATACGTTCGTAGCTTGTCATGTTCGTCAAAATCAACACACGGATTTGACCAGTTTTACCATATCAGCCACTCCGCAACGGTTGTCATACGACATGCACGAATGCCTTGTGGTTCCGCGAGGACTCGGTTTCGAAGGAAGCAGCAAACACTGGAAACGTTAAACAGTCTTCTGCTCCTAGCAATAGACGCCTTAAAAATGTTGGAGGTTTCGCATTGGTAACCACAATTTGGCCCGCGAAACACGGATTGAGAGTCATTCGAGAAACTCGCACGCACGGAAAGAACCTGGGCTACACATTGCTCTTGGCTGCTGTAGAGCTTGACCGTTGGCCAATGCTTCGAACAGGCCCCACCCAGTACACACCAATCCAACTCAACCAGACCCTGACTCAATCCTTGAAGACTTTCAATCAAGGCCAGCCTCACTAGAGCAAGTTGGCGTGCCAAGGCGTGCACCAACGAACAGTGTGGTCTGCCGGACAGAACAGACATACGCACCACTACATTGCTGTGTTCCCTTTTCCCTGCCGTAAGCTGTATGCTCTTAGTATTGCCTCCGGCCTCTCTTTGTGCTTTTCTTCTTTCTTTCCTTCTTGTTCTCGATGCCCTCTCTACGATGATCTTGGACGATACCTCGAGCTCCTTGTTATTTTTTGTTTTTTCCTTTGCTGGCTGCCTGCCACCTCTGCTGCCTCTTTGGTGCGGTGCCTACCCTACACTAATGCGCTGGTGCATACTGCACTGCTGTAGTACCTGGTACTGGTGTACGTTGTCCTTCGATTTTTTATTTTTTTTGGGGAATATATATGTGTTTGTTTTTCGCCCCCCGTCTTGCTGCACCCCCTGGGGTGTGGTGCAGGGCGGGGGATGCCTGGTCGGCGGGAACCCGGCACGGAACCCTCCGGCGTTGTAGGCGGGTGTGGGAAGCGTTCCCCGTTCTCCTTTTATTTTATTTTGATCGGTCTCCTCGACGCTCTTTCTCGTTTGGTGCGGTAGCTGGTCTTTCTTTCTATCATTTTGTTTCTCTTCCGAGTGGTTTTTGTACCCTATTTTTTTCTGTTTCTTCGTGGGGTCGTGTATGCCGGGTTTTGAGACCACGGGCTCCCAATCTTTCTTTTTTAGAGCTAATGTGAGAAACAACAACAACAACAACAATTGCTATACTCGTTTATGTATGTCCTATGTATGTCCTTTGTCTTGCCTTCGGCCTCTGTGCTGTGTTTCTTTTTTTCATGTCCTCCCTGCCTACTCCGCCCCCTACTACCGCCCCCCCCGGTGTTTGCCATCGGGGTTGGGTTTTCGTCGCTTGGCAACGACGTTGTAAAACAAGCC
>CACKRE030001030.1:6378-25937 GCA_902602495.3 Ectocarpus sp. CCAP 1310/34
GCGCTTCGCTCGTGTACCAGCCTCTCTGCCTTCGTGCGCACCTCGCCAGCGGTGCGGTCTCAGCAGCGGCCGACATCACCGTAGCCGTCAGCTCGGCGGCGGTCTCTCCCGTTGGCCGCCTGAGCGCCGTGGGCGGAGGGCGGCTGGAGGCCCTGTTTTGGAAGTTGACCCGTAGGTGTTTGTCCTTCCTCAACCGCTCGAGGTTGATACGGATCCGGCTGCTTCCGCTGTTCCCCCGCACTCGTCGGTTGGGTGCGACACGGGGGGGGAGGCGGACAGTCGTAAGCACGTGTGAGCGGGGTATGCACCTGGGGGTCCAAGTGCAGGGCCGCTCGAGAGAGAGCCCGCGCATGTGTTCAGTCTAGTCTATGTAGTTCTGTGTCTGCAAGAGAAACTGTGTATGTTGTGCTGGAAGGAGCACTGTGTGTGATAATCAAGGTTCTCCTCATCTGCATCGGTCCCTGGTTAACATAGTCCCCAGATCAACTCTTATATTACCGTGGGTGGGCACGGTAGCCCCCGTGGGAAGGCACGGGGGCCTCTAACACGATATATCGTCGATCGATGTCGGATGTTAAACATGCCGTGGAGAGGGCGGCAGTAGCGGAGAGAGCTGCGGAGAAGCGTAAAGCTGGGAAGGCAGCTGGGAATATGGCCTGGTCGGCGGCTGGGGGAGTGAATACCGGAGGAAGGGCCGGGAGATTCGACATGCGCGGAAGGGTCCACACAATTGTTGTTCAAGATGCCGCGGGGAGTGCGGCAGCAGCTGCGGCAAGGGCAGCAGCAGCGGAGAGGGTCGCACAAGCGATTCGAAATTACACCGCTGATCTTCAGGACAAGTTCAACGCTGCGCTGGAGAGGATCACGTCGTTAGAGATTGCTGGGAAGGCAGCTGGTGTTCAAGCTGGGATGGCAGCGGAGGAGTTTGGTATGGGAGGTGGGTCCGCGACATTAGAAAGGGGCGGAAGGGCCCGAGGGTGTGAAGCGAATCTGCAAAAATTTGAAGAATTTTCAGAGAAGGGAAGAAGCCCCATATGTGGTACGGCGGACACCAGCAGCAGGTGACGAGAGAAGTGCAGTAGGCAGCCGCCACAACCACGTCCATACAGGGCACAGCCAGTACCAGCATCGCCACCAGCTGGTGCCCAACGAATGCCCCCGCCCTCCCGCTGCTCCCCCTCCCGAGCAGCAGCAGCACCGTACTAATGTTGCTGCGGCACGTCCTTTCGACTACGGCAGGAATGCCGTCTGGCCTCAGCCGCAATGCCCTATCCCACAGGGGTCACCTGCTCCCAAGTGTAACCTTTGTGGACGCCATGGGCACGTCGCTAACATCTGCATGGCGCCGGCTCGCTATCACGGAGAATGCAGCTGCTGTGGAGAGGAAGGGCATGTTAAGTCATAATTACAAGTTCAACCACCAGCGGCAGCAGCAGCGGCAGTGCGCGCAGCAGAGGTTAATGCCACCGCAACCGGTACAGCAGCAACCCGTGCCCCAGCGGTGTCGCCAACAACAACAGCCTCTACCGCAGCAGCCGCATCCACAGCAGCAACCTCTACAGTCCTGCAATGGCGCTCCTGGTGCAGCTCAAGCTTTCGCCCGCGGACCGTTTCAGCAGCAGCGGAGGAACAGTTGCTTTGGCGGCGAGTCCGTGATCCAGCAGCAGCAACAACGGCAGAAGCCAGGCGTGGTGTATGGCAGCGCTGGCGGATTTCAGCAGCAGCCGCGGCAATAGCAGCTGGCGGCCGGCTCCACCGGCGGTGTGGTTGGACAGGTGAGTGGTGGGGTGTGTGTTGGCGAGAAGGCGGGGGGGGCTGCTGCCGGTTCGTTTGCGGTGTCTGTGCCGGTAAAAGCCCCGCTGACGTAGCTTCTCCGAACGCAGTTACGCACCCCGCCGCTCATTCTCCGCCGCGACCCACAACGTCACGTGTAGCGCTTGCAGTAGCGCGGCAACGCGACGCACTGAACCTCGTGGAGGCCGGATACAACAGTAGGCGTGTAGCGGAGAACCGCGTGCTTGGGTCGTATCACGTTGTTGTTTCGCCGTCCGCGGGAGTCGCACCAACCCCAGCAATCGTCGCAGCAGCAGCAGCCAGCAGCCTCACTTGTGCCATCGGCGGCCGCAGCGGCGGCTTCGGCCAGAGCTGCGGCGGAAGGAGCAACGCCGCCGGGAGCGACGGCGTCAGCGACTGCGACGGATGCGGTGGCGGTGGTATATGCGAAAAACAGTCGGAAGAAGTGGCAAGAGCGACGGAAGCAGCAGTGTCGGTCCTGGAGGAGTCTGTCGTAAGCAGCAGGAAAGTCGGCAGCAGCGGCGTGAAGCAGTGGAGCCTATTCCGATGCATGGGCAGGGGGGGCAGCCAAGGTGCATTCGCCGTCAGCGGCGGAGGCCTTGGTCAGACCTGAAGCAGCGGTGGAGACGACGGCATCTACGGTTTCGAGAGTGGCGCGTCGTACCCTTTTGACCCGGGGGGATTATTTGCGCAGTAGGTGCGTGAGAAGGGAGACCACAACAGCGGTGGTAAGGACGACCGGAGCAGCGGTGGCCGCCGGAGCAGCAGTGGCGACGGCGGAGATGGCGCAGCCTGGGCTGGAGCACCAACGCATCCCTTTGACATATGGAAGCGGTCCCGATGGAGGAGAGTAACCAGGGGGGCCGTGCTGGGAGTGTACCTCCCGTTCGATCGAGGTAGAGACGCATGGGCACATGCTGGGGGGTGATGCTTCGCACCAAGCGGCACCACCGGGAGCGGCAGTGACAGCGGTGCGGAAGGCTTCGGCCAGAGCCCTGTCGCCGACAGCAGCGTCATCAGGAGCGGCGAAGGCGCGGACGGCTTCGGTCAGAGCCCCGTCGCCGGCAGCATGGCGGGATCGGCGCCACCGGCAACGGCAGCAGTTCGAGCGGGGATGAGAGGGTGCGCGCGCAGGGGGTCTACCCCTGTCTATTTCCCCCCCCGCCCACCCGTCCCGCGAGGTTAATGGTCTAACGACTACGGCATGCACTACTATGAGTACACCCCGCCCACCCCTCCTGTGCCCCCCACAGCTCCACACTTGCAGCGAGCCCCGCGACGTACGCGCAAGCTAACGCGGGGCGGGCGCGGCTTATTTGGGGAGTAGCAGCGACGCGGAAGGTGGATATTTGGCTCCGGTGGACACCCTCGAGTCGACCGAGCATGGCGAGGAAATGGCGGTAACGACGACCTCACCATATTTGCGCCAAATCGGAGACCATGTGAAATGTTAACGCCTTTGTTTGGGTTTTGTGTGCAGACGTTGTCACGTTAACTTCATGTTGTTTTGTTCTTTATGTTTGTTTATTTTTTGTTTTTGCTGTTCAATGTCGGGTGCATTCTTCCCGTTGCACCGACGACGAGAAATTCATCCAGGAGTCGCCTCCGAGAGACAATGCGTTGATGTGTACGACATTCCTGTTTGTGGTTGAGTGTTTTTTTTTTTGTGAGGTTTTGGCTTGTATTTTGGACCCGAACTTGTGTGACATGCGGAATCAAATGATAGTTGTCATAACCTGCTCTTTGTACTGCTGTCAAGAACCATGGGGGCGGGATTTTTGTACCATGTTTCTAGCCGCAGCAACAGCAGAGCAGAGTGCTTGCGTAGAGTTCGGTTCAAGTTGGATTTGTTTCGTTATTACGTTCTTTGCGTTTTCCTCGTTCTGCTGTGTGTTGCGCCAAGAATCAGGGGGAGGAAATGTGTTGTCATGATTCCAGACGCAACAGCATATGCATATATGTGTTCTTGTGTATGCAGGGCATGTCTCAGCTGGGGGGCTTTTTCATATACTTTGATGTTTTGAGATCTGTCGATTGAAACGGAGAGGAAGCCAGGGCAGGCAGATCTGTATGTATGTTTCGGGGAAATGTTTCACCTGGGGGGCTGTTTCGTACACTTTGATGTTTTTGATCTTCTGTTGGTTTAAAGGGAGGGGAAGAAAGCGCAGGCAGATCTATGTGCATGATTCGTGGTTTTTCCCTGGGGGGCTGTTACGTATTGATATTGGTGTTGATACTGTTGTCTTGTGCCAAAACCAGTGAGAGAAGGGTGGCACAGAATTTGTTTTATTTCGGGACATATCGCAGCTGAGGCACCGATATCATGTGCGTGCTGTTTAGGATTTGGTCCTTAGGCGCTAGCATTGGAGGAAGGGTTTGGCATGTTTTGACGAGTAATGGTTGGGGCCTTTGCCCTTTCCGAATGCTCGTTTTGATTGGTTGAGAAGTTGAAACTTCGTTTTGCTCGAGGATGGTGTGCCAACTCTTTTGAAGCGGTTTTTCCAGGTTTTTCCGTCACCGTTTCGACGCTTTTCTGATGTAGCGCTCGTTGGGTACTCTTCTGAGGATGATTCTTTTGTTTGGACGGTTTGAGAATAACTTGGGTCCATGGATAAAGTGATGGAGACGTTTCGTGTTTAATGCCTAGCCAGTTTTGGAGTGGATGTTTCTCGAGTGGTTATTTTTGTTCTTGTTTTGGTTGGAAGATTATACACAAAGGACTTCCAGATCGTATATTGCATCAAGCAGGGGGGCTGTTTGGGGTACTTGGATGCAAGATCCGATCTGGAGAAATATGTGTGGGGGGGTATGCTATTGGGGGTTCAAGTGCGGGGCCTCTCGAGAGAGAGCCCGCGCATGTATCCAGTCTATGTTGTATTTTCTGTGTCTGCAAGAGATACTGTGTTTGTTGTGCTGGAAGAAGCACTGTGTGTGATAATCAAGGTTCTCCTCACCTGCGTCGGTCCCTGACTTAACATAGTCCCCAGACCAACTCTTATAACCGTGGGTGGGCACGGTAGCCCCCGTGGAAAGGTACGGGGGGCTCGAACACTGCCGAAATTCCTTCGACTTCGTTCCTCTATTTGAGTTGGGACATGCCTCTTACTTCCGGCGTTCCACATACGCATTCCCTGCGTACTTCAATCGTCCAACATGTTGCAACAACGAGATGAACCCAACAGAGGAGGCGGATCACTGTTGCGCACAACCCGTTGCAACAACAAACGACGCATCTCGTTGTCTATGGACACCGACTTTCCATCAGCCTTGGATTATAGCAGTAGTACATCCCTCTTCCTTCAGTTGTTCCACATACGTTTACTAGTTGGGCTTCGCTCGTTGAACATACCTGTTGCAACAACAATAATCTATTCAGACGAGAACCACTGCTGTACATTATAAACAACGCATCTCGTTGTCTATGCTCAATAGTGAACCTTTTCCTGTGAGCTGCCAAGGTGTATCACTGCCATGGCGGGGAACAACTTCGCCCTGCAGAGCGCATTTTTTTCATTTGAACTGAAAACCATCAAACATCATCACTTGCAACGGAAAAAATTGCCACGCTGCGGTAACATTTCTCCAAGTCCATCAATCCCAAGACGTGGAACAAAATCGCCCTGCAGCAGTACACATTTTCATCTGCACTCAATACAATCAAACATCATCATGTGCGATCTTAAAAATTGCGACGCGGCGGCACTATGTCTCATTACAGAACGCGCCACCACTTAAGACTCGACGCTTGTTGGTTACTTACCTCCAACCGAGCACATGTTCTTATCCAAGTTCTTATTTGGAGCAGGTATCCACCTCTATAGGTAAACGGGGTTCTTGTTCTTATTTCTAAACCGATTGCCCTATGCAGAGGATACAGGCAGGTCTTCCTGGGCGGATTTCATCACGAGACACTGCTGCTGTAAGAGTACAACGTAGTCGTAAAATTGCCCCCTAGATGACAGTGCCGCATGTAGGGTACAGGGGAGGAGAGGTTGCCGAGAATAGCTTGGGAGGCAGAATGGGCAAGCAAGAAGAATTGGTGTGTGCCAACCTATGCATTGTACGGATTGAGTTAATGCCGTTGATGACGCATGGAAGGGGGTCGGACTTGACGAAGGTGATACACTGGAGAGGGGAAGTCTAGAGGGGTTCAAGGAGAAAATATGTGTTGTTGCTTTTGCCGAAAGAGAAGGACATAATCTAACCAAAGAAACCAAGGATAAGGAGGGTGTCGATGTTTACGGAATATTTAAGAAGGAAAATATTTAAGGAGTACCTACATCGATGGGCCAATAGATGCAGAGAAAAAGCTGAAGGTCAAACATAGGACTGGGAATATTGGCCTTTGAGAACGTAGACGAAGATTCGGGAAGGTAGACGATGAAGACGACAAATCCAGATGTGATTGCGACTCCGAGAGCGAAGACCATGTTCATGTACTTGCGGAATGTCCGTTGTACAAGAAGGAGAGGGAAATGTACATGACTGAGCTTTAGCTGGGAAAAAAATTGAAGGACAAGGTACAGAGATGATTGACGAATGTAATAGCCAGGAGAAGACGGTAGCTGAACTGGGGCATAGGAAATGGGTTGAAAAGACCGAAAGGGAAAAGTTTAAACGCCAAGTAGACCGTATGCTGTTAGATGTGGGAGAGAAGAGGTTGCCGAGAGAAGCCTGAGAGGCGAAGTGGACAAACAAGAAAAATGGAGGCATCAACCCAGGGAGTGGGCTGTAGATGGGGTAGGAAGAGTTCAAAATCGATCAGGCTGATACATTGGAAACGAACGGTAGGTCTGGATGGGTTCGAGAACAAGAAATCTGCTTCTTTCGCCGAGAGAGAACACAATATATCAAAAGGATCCAAGGACAAGGAGGGTCTAGTCTAGATGTTTACGGTTGTTGAAAGAAGGTAATGGTGCCTACATGGACCAATGGATGCAGGGAGAACGCCGAGAGTCAAATTTAGGGCTGGGGAAAACGGCCTTTGAGGAAGTTGACGAAGATTCAGGAAGGTAGACGACGAAAACGACTTCAAATGTGAATTCGGCTTCGCGTGCGAAGACCGGGTTCATGTCGTTACGAAACGTCCGTGTTGGGCGACCAGGACAGAGTAATACACATGACTGAGTTGCACATGTGGAAGGAATGGTACAGGGCAAGTACAGCGAGATGTTTGAGGCACGGAATAGCCAGGGGAAGACGGTAGCTGTACTGGGGCATAGGAAGTGGGTTGAAAAGGCGGGAAGTGATATCGATAGGGTAGATTGGCTAGGGAGAACAATATAAAGCCACGTTTGACAAAGTACTTCGAAGTGAGAAGGAACGATTGGCATCAGTGATCGGTCCTGTTGGAACATTGATGCGTCCTCTCGAGGACGGTGGTCAATGGTCTCACCGCTAAGGCATGCGAAACATGAGAGAGAGCACGCCCTCCCCCTCCACGCGCACAAGCATTTTATCACGAGGCCTCTCCACCCCCCGGCTCGAATCTGAAACGAACTAATGCTGTTTTGGTCACCCCCAACCTCCTAAGTTCTTATCTTGCAGCCGCCGCGTTTTGGGGCTCCGTTCATAACTGTATGCGCATTTGTGCACGATAACGGCGGGTTCTTAATCTCAATACCACGTCGGAACTGAGCACATGTTCTTATGGCCAAGTTCTTAGATTTTGGATGGTATGAGGCTCAAGTTCTTAACTGCTAAGTTCTTAGGTGGCGGCGCGTTCTGTGATCGACCAGAACGAGTCGACACCGTGGCGCCACGAACCCGTGAAAATGCTGTTTACATAACGTCCGGTGGAAACGATCTTGCGAACACCGGGGTATGATACGTGAAACGTTGGGTATGTACTTTGCCGTGCTGTGGCTATCCCTGAATGCAGTACGTGCGTCGCTGCACGACTCTACACCCGCTTTTGTAGCGAGCGCCGAGTCTATCATGAGGATGGTAGCTAGCTACACTACGATTCGAAATCGTTTTGTTGTTTGCCACCTTTGCTCCTTGAGGTATCCACGTTCGTCGGTAGACCCACACACAGGCCGTGCCCTTTTAGGTCTCACCCCGGAACATTTACGGCGAGGACAGAACATTTTGCGCGAAAGAAAGCAAAACGGGATACATCAAAAATCAAACCCATCAAAAACTCTTACACACAGGCATGAAATTCTTTGCAGCTGCCTGCCCATATTTGTATACGGCACCCTTCTTCTACACTACAAGACACCACGGCCCGGATCAAGTCTTCCTTGTCTTCTCTTGCAGTCTGGCCGCCCGTTCCTACTTCGGCAGTACAACGTACAGCCTTCAACGGCGTCAACCTCCTGAACGACACAGATCAAATCTTCGTGGTGCTCTACATACCTCATCTTCTGAAACGGCATCGTTTCCCTTGCAGTCTGGCCGCCCGCCCCGCTGGGGGGAGGGGGGTTAATCGTTCCCCCTAGAACAAAGTATATGTTTGTAGAATAGATGTAGGCGCTACGGCAGCCAACTCAGCTGGTATGGCTCTGCAGTTTTTGCCAAACGTTCTCGCGCCCTATAAATGCATTCCGGTTTATCATAACACGGCTCTAGTCTAGTATGGGTGAGTGTCAACAGCGAGAGTTTGTGTTTTCCTCTTCGCATGCTCTCACATATGTAGACTAGTCGTCGACGTGCTACCCTGATGACCCTGTCAGTACGTGTAGAAACAGCCATAATCGTAGGTAGACCATTGCTTGATGCAATTTGGTGAAGTTCGTTATCGATTTGATATGCATCATATGTACGCAAAGCTCTGCAGCCAAAACAGGTCGTATGATATCATATGTATTCGCAGGGAGGAGGGGGGAGACTCTTACGCGACGATGGTTGGATGTCGGCATCCATTTTTTTGGATTTGGCAAGTTTTTCCCTCGAATCTGTGGGGTTGGAGAAGAAATCGATCTGTGGTCTCATCGTCGCCGCCGCCCCCATGGGTTTCCACCCAATGCGATTCTGTCATCGTCAGTGTACAGAGACAATAAACATCCGGGCGCAGCTAGTCCCATGCAATAGCAGACACGCGCATCTGAACATATCAAGGCACTCTTCTATGATCTCGACCAATCGTTTGTATCTTGTTGTTTATCGGCTCCGGATTCTGCCTCTAGTTCCGCGTGATGCAACAACTTCAACTTGGGCGCTGTTGTTGTTTTGTTGTTGTCCTCACACAATAAACCGTTCCGGTCTCTCTACCCAGTATACCTTCATCTGTCCGTAGTGATCAAACACTTGACCAAACCATTCCCGTGGTCACAGGCTAACATTCCAAAAAAGGCTTATGCATAGGCTTGAATCGAATGGACCCGAAGGGTCCGCAAGCAATTTTATCAACGACCGATAGTCCGGGGCCCTCCACTCCCCGCTACGCACATGCTATGTGGGACAGAAATGAACTCGAAGTCGACCTTCCGAGGGATTGATACGCTCGAGTGGTTTACGAAAAAATGAGCATGGTTTTGATGCTCCACCTTTGTTTGTGTCCAAGACAAACGCGACCCTTATTAATTGTAGCAAGCGGCGCAGTCGCCTTCAAAGAACAGTTGACCCTCTCAGCCTCCACAGCGGTCCTTCACCTTCCCGAAAGCTCAACAAATGGTTAAATCGAGCCTCTGTGCTCCTAAGCAAGCAAATGAAGGTACCAACCTGACTGTTCAACCGCGGGCGTTGGAGAATCGTCGTCTTTCTCTCTCTCCTTGTCCTCTCTGAAGTTCACTCATCAACCTCCTCTTCGTTTAGTATTTTTCTCAACTCATACGAGCCGCATTCCCAATGCTCCTGCGGAACATGCCGTCTGGCCTATCCCAACGTACACAAGGCGCCACACACGTGCCTTCATATCATGGTTGTCGTATGCTTATATTCGTGCATTCTTAGTTGTTTGCCAAAGAGGTAATCCCCCCCATGACAGTCCAGGTTTCACAAATTGTTGACGCGGTTCCCAGGATAGAGAGGAGGAGGATACTGTACTATGGAAATCCCCCCACCCATGGTCAATCTCCACCTTCTCCTCACTATCGAATCATTGGTGTTCGCCCAGATGGAGGGACGAACGTATATCGACGAACTAGACGATTGACAGCGTACAACCCCCTGCGACCTCTTCATCGATGTGGGCACAATAGAGCCCCACAGGGACATGAATATCGGTGGAAGGCGGCGGAGCTGCGATGACTTGCGCTCGTCCAGCGTCGGTTTTCATTCACTCGTCGTGTGTTCGCCCACAGCCTCTGCCTTGTAGCATCAGCAGCAGGCTTCATGTGCTGGTGGTCTCTCCACCTATTGAAGGCGAAGGTGCTCTGCTCTGTGAGGGCGAATGATCTCCGATCTCAGGGACGATAATCGAGGCTGAATATGATGCTGTATGCAGAAAAGCAAAGTACATGCAATATGTGACTGCGCTCAAGTACCTGCCCTCCAGCCATTGTTTGAAATGCTCTCGCCCGCGTGCAAAGCAGATAGTTCGTCTGGTAACTGACAAGCAAGAAGCTTGCGAGTGAAATTTCAACCTCAAGTACGTTTCCAGGTCCTGCCGAATTGATTTGTTCGAAGCGCCGGAACCTGAATCTGCCGGCCGAACCAAACTTATACCAGCACCCCTGGAATATCCCAAGAAGAGGAGCAGGAGGCCGTGTGCCAGCAGCACGCGACTGGCTGAGGGTCATGGAGGGACAGCGGCGTGGAGGGTTCGATTCCATTGTGGGGGCTTGGGCCCTGAACCTCTCCAGGTGAGGTTATGAGCTCTCCGCAACATCGTGAATTATGACCTGGCTGACTGACCTGTTTGTCGAGAAGCGACTGGGAGGGCGAAGGTAAGACAGCTGCTCTCAACGATGACTCCTATTATCCGTACTTCAGGATGTTTTCATATTTTCGCTTTTGGAGGCCTTCCCACCTCCTCCCCTGCCCGCTTGACCTCAACGTTTATGTAGCGCCAGGGAAACGGGAAAATGAAGCCAAAAAAGCACATCGTCTCGCGACCCACGTCACCCTTTACGCACGCCCAGTGCTTTGATAGGCATGTCGATTCTAGCTGGATCCCGAACCAACTCCTTATGACAAGACTGTGGATTAACATCACCGCCGAAACCCTTGTGATTATGCCCAAGACATCGAGACCCTTCAAACATTCACAAAATATCGACGAACCAAGGGAGCCAATCGGGAAAAAAGCCTCTCTCAAAACATCCATGTATCCGAATAAGGGTTCAATTTTCTCAGATGGATTTGCTTCCCCAATGAAAAACGAACTATGGTTTCAGGTCCGAAACCATGGAGCGCTTCCTCCAAGTCACCGGGGTGTCGGAGCAAGGCACTCGGGCTCATGTGAGCACACAAAAGCAATGTCTGGCGGCTAGCCTCAGAGTTCACATGGTTTGTTCTGCTGCAAGGAAGGGTTCCTGCACGCGCTTCCAGTAGGTGTATGTCTATTTTTATCCTACACACCAGACCGTTTGAATCACCAGAAATCGCGTAAAGCAGGCTGACCCCGGTCGGCACACTCCACGTGGGGATATAACCAGTAGTATTTCCGTGACACCCCACCTTGACTGCCTACGCGACCGGTGTTTTACCACCCTTGCTCAACCAGTACGGGCAGGTTGCAGATTCGTCGGTGTGCTTTCACCAGGTAGACGTCCGAATGGTGCTGCACTGGTCTCACCCGTACTCCTCTCCGTCCACCCGTTCATTCATTCATTGTGTTTGTTGTCTACTTGGCGCAACGCTTTTCTCACACAGGATACAGATTGGTACCTTCCCTTGTACCATATTTCGATTCGGCTGCACTTTACGGCGAAATGCTGTGTCTCGGGTGCACAGACGGGCGCACAGCAGTATAACGTTGCTTCAGGCCGAGCTTGACGCATCACGACGACGTAGTTTCTACACCATTCGAGCCCAACTGCTTTTGTCGATTCACTCCAATGTTTCACACGTGATGCGCGATATGCACAGGCTGGCTTTTCATCTTTCTCGGATGTCGAACAACTCGTAGTGAACCAGCATGATATATCGACGGTGTCGTCGACAAACCCAAGTTAATCCGTACTGCAGCGCTGCAGCAAATAACGCTCAATCAACACGCCGCTGGGGTGCGGGATCGTACCCTGGCTCCAAGAAAGCACGGCGGTGAACAGTACCAGCTAGTCGGGAAGGTTTGGAAGGCCAACATAGCATGCCCGAATCAAATGCGGCGCGGAGGCCAGAAAGTGGAAAGCGCTCCAGAGAGTTCGCGGTGACCGTATATCGGGAGTACAAATGCCGCTGTCTCAGAGCGCTGCGTCGATCAATGCGATTACCGAAAGGACTTCAGGCATGCAAAAAAAAAGTCCAACTCCCTCCTGCTATCTCCATTAGCGTGTATTTAGAGACCGGTGCGTTTCGTCGTTTATTGCGCCTGCTGGTTCTTGGTTATGTACCAGGTCAGGGCCGAGGCACGGCACGGAGCGTTCAACGTGATCCACCTGGAGGGAGACACGATCACCATCCACAAGCGGACCTGTGCAAACAACTTCACCGAGAGGTGCGCCCTCTGTCCGTTATGGTTCGTCCGAGTGTCGTCACTCACGCCCTTCTTGTGCTGTGGAGCTTAAAGTGCACTGAGACGCTGTATTTGGTATTCTGTTGCCTGGTCGCGGCCTGAAAGAAAGACGAATCTTCCCCCCTAGGCCTTTGTCCCGGCACCATTGAAGTCTAGAGAGAGGGCGGCGCGGGGGTATGAAACGTCAGTTTTTGTTGCTTTATTCCTGAGGGAATGTTGTCTAACAACGATGAAGCGGCCATGTCCAACAATTTTGACGTGCGATGCATTTGCTTAGAATTTGCTGAGGTGCCAAAAGGGAATGGGCGTCAACCCTTGCAAATGGTGTGCGTGAAGACCGATCCTTGTCCCCGGAACATCCACCGTATGACCCAGCTTCAAGCTCGGCGAGGAGAAGGTGAAGCACGATGGCATCTTGCGCACCAGGATATCCGAGGTGGTTTCCATGCCATCTTCACGTCCCACGGGATATGTACGTTCCGCTAGAAGTACCGCCGTCTCCGGCGGAAGAGACGACGTTCACATGCTCGAGTCGCGGCACATCATGGAGGGGGGTCTCTCTCACACCCAGGTTAGTTGGTTGGGGTGCGCGGATCGCGGCGGATGGAAAGGCGGTATATCTCTCTCATGTTTCAGCTCTTTAGGGGGTGGAAAATAGCTCTTCCACTTGACCGGCGGCTGAGCGGACGGGGGGCGCGAGCGGTCGTCTCGGAATCATAACGAGTTTATTAAACCATGTACCCGACAATGTCCGTTTCCCTTTGGAAATGCGCCTTTGCTAGCCTTGATTCTTTCGTATTTTGGGTGTTTTGAGCGCGAAAACATCTCCTCCAGTGTCTGTCTCTGTTTCGCTGAAAGGTTGATCCTCGATGACGTTCTGACGTGAGGCAGGGTCTCAGTGCACAAGGAAGAAGGGCACGGTTGCGAAGAAGGCAGGGTTAGTTGATGATCCGAACTGGTTTTGACGCTAACAAGCGATTGGGGCGCCACGGCACACCTCAAGAAACTGTCCATGAAACAACCACCAATCCCCGAGCAAAATTATTTTTACCCCACCGCCCGCCCCTGTACGAATCACCCACCACCCAGGAGATACGCCTCCACAATCTCACCACCGGAGAGCATTGTGTCACCAACAGAGTCTGGACGCGGGTACCGATGACCGACGAGCACCAGGCGATGATGGGCCTGCTCTTGTTGGCCGAAGAACCAAGCAGCAGTAGCGCGAGGATCTTGCGGCAAAACACGTAGGGTTTCCAGCGATGATGCATGATGTATTGGAATGTAGAGGAGAGACAAGGAATAGTATATATAGTTGAATCTCGACGGACTGGTGTAGTATATGAGTGCGTGTGCGATGTCTTGGGAGAGTTGTTTACACTGCGAAAGGAACCCGACGATATGAAATGATACCAAAGTATGTAGTCGATGTAGTAAAAAGGGGATAGTCAACCTTGGGGTACATGCTTTTTTCGTATTGTTTCGGGTTGAGATCGGTAAGTTTGTCGCTGTTATGAATAAATAAATGGATAAGCTACATTATACCATATGTGCTCCATGCACAACAATTTGTGCATTTCTTTACCGCGTAGGTGTGGACTATTACACGGTTGTGCCGAAATCAAAACTACATAGCGAAACAACGACTTTGCCTCAAGCTGTGCGTCGAAGTATTTTTTGAGTCTTGATTTCGTTTTGCTCCCTAAATACTGGAAGTTAGAGTTGGGATTGTTGCGCTTTGACTTGTTGCTCGTCCATAAGTGGTGGATCGTATTAGCTTGGCTGGAAATAATTCGCCTTGGCTCATTTGTTCATTTTTTGTCTTGCCTGAAAACAAACGTGAGTCGACTTTATATTTATTTCGTATGCATGGTGTATTTTTTCTGTTGGTGCTGAGGCTGAGTGCTTGAGGAGTATTCTTAGCCTTTGTGTGTTGCTGCGGATCCTGTATACCGCGGATCTGCTGGCGGTCTCTGAAATCCGTGAGGTGGTACTGCTGTGCTCATGATACTGCTCATGATCACGCCCATCTCGGAGTCAAAAGTTCTTCCTCATGTATTGTACCGGAACGTAGCCAATGACGGTGTTCAACGAGCGAACAGTCTGATGCTGCTCAGTCGAAGCCCAGGTGCTCAGCGGACTATGACTACAAACCAGAAGGGTTACCGGGTTGAAAATCAGACACACACGCGATTTCTGTCGTTGATCCGGACAATAACTAGCCTCCCACGTATGCCGCCCCTCACAGGGGCATTTCGAAGTGTTTTGTGTTTTCAACCGCAGTGAGACTGACGTCGGAGCATCGGTCTTGATTCTCTACGCATGGTCGCCTGAGGATTCAAGCGAGTACAAGAGTGCCACGTCCATTATCACTGACTGTGCCAAGCCGCTGAGGTGCGTTCTCTCAGGTTATACACAAAACTCATTTTCTCATTTGTGCTATTGACGTCTCCGCATCCTGCTGTACGCTCCCGTCTACCAGGTATACCATAGACGACACAACATAACACACCCCGGTGGTAGCATTTTGGGCTTCAAAAGTATTACTCTTACCAGGGGGTTTGATAGCACGTCCGAAAACCCACAGGGTGTGTTTGGGGGTGTGGGGGTGATACTGTAATACTGATCGTGAAGTTGAGCCGCTGCCACCGCACACTTGAAGGAGCGTGGTTGCTGCTGGTGAGGTAATGCGGTGGTCATGTTGGCGCCTGTTGCTGTGCCAGCTGATGCTACTGTCAAATCCTCATCAGCAGCAGGAGGACGAGCCGTGGCGGGAGCCGCTTGTGTAGAAGAAGTGTGCTCGGTCGTGTTGAAATGACGAGGTGAGCTGCGGCGCTTGTACTGCTGCACCCGTAGCCAATCGGCTACCCCTGCAGGGATTCGGGGGAGAACCTCATACAGGGTACCAGATTTTGCACCCATACAGGGTGCCATATGGCAAGGTGTCCCCAGGGTTACGACCTTGACAAGGTGTCGCTTCGGTTATCACCTTGACAGGGCCGGGGTGTCCTGGTACCTTGTCAGGGCAAGGCCTACCAACCATGGCAGGGTGAGGTCGGCTGTGTACCTTGGGCGGATTGGTTTTTCGAAACGGTTTCATTTCCTCTGTTTCCTACGGTTACAGTGACTCCCCAGCGCCGGCTACATGCTTGATACGCAAACAGGAGACACGAAGGATGACAAAGTACACGCCAGAGAATAGACCGACAGGAGCAGCTGGCGCTAGTATCAAATTTACGACACACCGATCCATCTGTCCGAAGATTCTCCCTCGTTCAACGCATCTCGACCCTCCGTGCACGAAACAGCGAAGAGTACCTAGTTACACAATGCCCGCTCCGTTTCGTATATGTGTGACGCGCACAACACTACTCTATTCGAGAGCTACGCGAGACATGCATCAANCCTTGACAAGGTGTCGCTTCGGTTATCACCTTGACAGGGCCGGGGTGTCCTGGTACCTTGTCAGGGCAAGGCCTACCAACCATGGCAGGGTGAGGTCGGCTGTGTACCTTGGGCGGATTGGTTTTTCGAAACGGTTTCATTTCCTCTGTTTCCTACGGTTACAGTGACTCCCCAGCGCCGGCTACATGCTTGATACGCAAACAGGAGACACGAAGGATGACAAAGTACACGCCAGAGAATAGACCGACAGGAGCAGCTGGCGCTAGTATCAAATTTACGACACACCGATCCATCTGTCCGAAGATTCTCCCTCGTTCAACGCATCTCGACCCTCCGTGCACGAAACAGCGAAGAGTACCTAGTTACACAATGCCCGCTCCGTTTCGTATATGTGTGACGCGCACAACACTACTCTATTCGAGAGCTACGCGAGACATGCATCAAAGGTATACATGAAAAGCAAAAAGCAAAATCCGACACTCACTCCGCGACGTGACGCCATAAGAAACGACGTGGACTTTTGACAACGCATTCAACGACCCCCATTGGAGAGATAGCAAAAACATAAAAGAAAAAGACCGCAAACGCTGTGTGTGGGATAGGCCAAGCGCCACCCCAATAGCATATTTTACTCGACCAATTGTATCATCGCATCATCATGACCATCAAGGTACAAGCTGATGTCATCTAACAAGACTACTGCAGACATGTACCCGCCCCAGAGATTCACCTAGGTTAGAAGAACAAGCCCCCCCCGAAGCCGGCGAAGGCTCCCGCCGTCGGTCACAGACGCGAAAAAAGACCCCGCCACCAACCGCCTACTCTACGAAAATGCAGAAGTAGATTCCACAGAAAAAGAAACACAAGCCAAACGCTGCCGTATTGATCCACCAAGTGACTGCGCAACAGCCTACATCCTGAGCAACATGCATCATATAGCTCGTCGATAGCAAAACTCGAAGATTATCTAGTGATACAAGGCCCTCTGCGTTTCGTACATGTATGACGCGCACATCACTACTCTCTCCGACCTACGCGACACATGCATCAAAGATACAGGAAAAGTAAAAAGCAAAATCCGACACTCACTCCGGGACGTGACGCCATAAGAAACGACGTGGACTTTTGACGGCGCATTCAACGACCCCCATTGGAGAGAAGCAAAAACATAAAAGACAAAGACCTCAAACGCTGTGTGTGGGACGCGCCAAGCGCCACCCCAACATCATATTGTACTCGACCAAAGGTATCATCACATCATCATGACCACCAAGGTACAAACTGATGTCATCTAACAAGACTACTGCAGACATGTACCCGCCCCAGAGATTCACCTAGGTATCAAGAATAAGCCCCCCCCGAAGCCGGCGAAAGCTCCCGCCGTCGGTCACAGACAGACGCGAAAAAAGACCCCGCCACCAACCGCCTACTTCACTAAAATGCAAAAGTAGATCACAAAAAAAAAAGAAGCAACAAACAAACGCTGCCGTGTTGACCAACCAGGCGACAGCGCAACAGCCTACATCCTGAGCAACATGCATCATTCACCATCACCACGAACGTCACACAGGTCTCCATTGCGCGACGTGATACGCCGCCGGTGTAAAAAAGAAATGTAGCTCCGACGCATCCAAAATAATCATACTTACAAAAAGCGCGCAGAGGAGAGGTCGGGTGTCCAGGATGATGCCATCCCGCGCGACAGGNCTAAAATGCAAAAGTAGATCACAAAAAAAAAAGAAGCAACAAACAAACGCTGCCGTGTTGACCAACCAGGCGACAGCGCAACAGCCTACATCCTGAGCAACATGCATCATTCACCATCACCACGAACGTCACACAGGTCTCCATTGCGCGACGTGATACGCCGCCGGTGTAAAAAAGAAATGTAGCTCCGACGCATCCAAAATAATCATACTTACAAAAAGCGCGCAGAGGAGAGGTCGGGTGTCCAGGATGATGCCATCCCGCGCGACAGGGCGTGGATATCTAAACGGCATCAACCCCCTGGGGGACATGAGACAACCCAGCAGTGAAGCTTTGTGAGAGCCAACACATTAACTCTGCGCAAAGCAATACCACCAGCAACTTCGAGGTTAAAGTCTCCCCCCTACGAAACCCACCCCAAAACTTGTCAGGAATACTTGTGTGGAGACAAAAGCTGCCGGCACCCTTCGACCGCCCCGACGATGTTATCGTCGAGGCGAGCGACCTCGAGGAATACCTCAACGCGTCGCCCTGAACTTCGGCGGCGCTAAACCCGTACCTCAACAACATGTTGCCCTGAACTTAGGGCGACATGTTGTTGAGGTATTCCTCGAGGTCGCTCGNAAACGGCATCAACCCCCTGGGGGACATGAGACAACCCAGCAGTGAAGCTTTGTGAGAGCCAACACATTAACTCTGCGCAAAGCAATACCACCAGCAACTTCGAGGTTAAAGTCTCCCCCCTACGAAACCCACCCCAAAACTTGTCAGGAATACTTGTGTGGAGACAAAAGCTGCCGGCACCCTTCGACCGCCCCGACGATGTTATCGTCGAGGCGAGCGACCTCGAGGAATACCTCAACGCGTCGCCCTGAACTTCGGCGGCGCTAAACCCGTACCTCAACAACATGTTGCCCTGAACTTAGGGCGACATGTTGTTGAGGTATTCCTCGAGGTCGCTCGCCTCGACGATAACATCGTCGGGGCGGTCGGAGGGCGTCTCGCGAACCAGTATCTCCTCGTCGTCCTCGTTCGAGACCTCCGGGCCAGAGAGGTCGGTCATGCCGCCTGCGTTCGTTTTTTTCGAACGGAAAAGTCAAGCGAACGCGATAACGTCATGATCAGAAGACGTCAAGATTAATGCGAGGTGGACGGTCTCTTTGAGGACAGGGCTTTGAATTTGACGGATCGGGGGGGTCCGTACCCTACATTTTGTATCGATCTAGTCTGAACGCCGAATGAGCTGTATTGAGGATATGACAAACAAAATACGGCCGGGTGGGAAAAGCTTGCCTGCGAACGGCGCGATGTACGCAATGATGAGTTTGTTGATGAACTCCTCGTTGCGCACGTTGAGAATGAGTTCCGCGAAGCGGAACGTTCCGGTGGCGAAGGAAAGAAGCCTGTACCACAGGCTATGCGACGGACAGCAAGAACACAAAACGAAACATATGACAGAGTGTCATGGCGTGGTGGTTTGACGAAGAAGATTTCGCAAATTTATTGGGGTGTACTGACGCGCACGCAACACAGTACAAAAAAACGTGGTAGCAATGACACTAATGAGTGCCTTTTCAGTATGCGCCCACGAATACACGTGATGTTCGTGTGTTTGGATACGGACAGGTATTGATCGACCTCAGTAACGGATATATTCGCAGATAGGAACGTAGACATACCATTTTGGGGTTCTTGTGTTTGTGACCCCTGCTTCTCTGTTTTCCGGAAGCACTCTTCTTCTTCTCTTCTCTTGCTTCTGCGTTTCTAATACAAGCGATATTCAGTCTCTCCCTTCCAAGTCGCGGACATATACAACACACTAGTGATCCATCCCTCGAGGGAGTCCATTCGGAAAATGGAGAGCCATGGAGACGGGAGCGAAAATGCTCCCGGTGGTGATCCTGGTGGGAGACCAGATGAGGTTGAGATGCTACGAGGCAAGGTAGCCTCGTTGGAAGCATCGCTGGACAGCAAGTTTGACGGCATGATGGCCATGATGTCGAAGCTGTTGGCCAAAGGAGAAGGGTCAGGCAGCACCACGGAGGGTGCTGCTGCTGGCAGCGGCGCCATGGAGGGCGCCGCAGCTACTGCG
>CACKRE030001031.1:5426-37483 GCA_902602495.3 Ectocarpus sp. CCAP 1310/34
CAAGCGACGAAAACCCAACCCCGATGGCAAACACCGGGGGGGGGCGCAGGGGGCGCCGCAAAAAAAAAACACTCCCCCTCGTCGTACAACTTGTAAAAATAATAATGCACTGCTGTTTGGGAGGGGGGGGGTCGGGGGAGAGGGAGAAAGAACGAGAGAGCTGTGGGGTCTGTTTCTTATTCGACACACTCCCCCGTAAACCCTCGTTTCTTATGTAGTAGGGTAGCGGTCACCGCTGTGTTTCTTATTGAGACATTTCTTATTGTGTGACCCAGGTTGAGCTGTGTTTCTCAACCCTATTTTCTTATTTTTCGTGAAAAAGTGAGCCTCAATTTCTTAACAAAATATTTCTTAAAGCCAACTGTATCACACGAGAGTATCTGCAGTAGTTGTACTGGTTGCCCAATCACGTCCTGCTCTCACGACGACTGACATGACCACTTTTTTTTTGTGTCATTTGGGTGCGTAATAATCTGCACATCTGCCCTGTAGGAGGAGCGCTCCGTGGTAACATGAAGAAACCGCGAGAAACGGACGCGAACAAATAATCTACAGGAGGTGTTCGTAGTAGCTTTGACTGGTGGACGGTTTCATTTACTTGGTATTATCCCAGCACAGCACCACCAACTTCAGGGGCTTACTTTCTTGCGTCTTCACCCCACATTCATTCGTGTCCCGCCGCGCACATGGCCGGGTTATTACCATACCCGATTTCGGCTCAGCGGTTGTACCCACCGAAAATTACAAGTATTTTCATGCAGCATACTTGTACCCACTTTACTACGTCTTCTGTTGACCCACGTTTGCCCGAAATGTGCCCAGTGCTGCTGTTGTCGATATTTTTCCTTGGAAAATCGGCGTCCACTTCTCCACACGGGGGAACTTTTCTAAAGAATACTAGAAATGACAACAGCGGGTACAATTCACAGGAAAAAATAGGGCAACTCGTTGAGGCCTTGTGCGTCGCCGCGGTCTGAAGGCACGTGCCCGAAAGCCCGTTGATGTTCATGCTGCGCATCGGCCCTGACCATGTGGTCCAGGCATCGGAATGAGATTCTGAGTGGTTCGACCCTATCACGAGTGATTTCCACAACAGCTCCACAAAGCAATTTTCGAGTTGTCTTCACATCTTCACATTACAAGCCGTTCCGATATCTCTACCCAGTACCTTCGTCTGTCCGTACTAGTCTAACAGTTGGCGCGGTCGCTTCACAGGCTAACTTTCCCAAAAAGGTACCCTAGCAAAAAAAATAACCAGAAGAATCCGCAAGTCAACAGAAATCAATGACAGATACATGAAGAACCCTCCGCTCACCGCTACATACACGCTATACGAGGTAACCATAGACTGGAAGTCAACATCTTGAAACGAACTGTATGAAAAGGAAAAGCGAAAAAGAAACAAAATGAGAAAAAAGAGACACACACCAGAACCACTACCGTAGCGACAAGGTCATCATCTGGAAACGAAACTGTATGAAAAGGAAAAGAGGAGAAGAAACAGAGAAAGAGGCACACGCCAGAACCACTAACGTAGCGACAAGAGACGAACAAAACATGACAAAACAGGACAAAACAACAACTGTTTCGGGAGCCGCCCGTCTGGCTGCCTTGCCAATGCTCCCGCGAACAGCAGGCGCCATTGCCGAACAATGGCTTCCACGCTTTGGCACCCTACCCTCGTCAGAGTCTGGGCGTAGGAACGCTGCCGGTAGGTGCCCTTGTTGCGTTGGTAACCGATAACTCGCAGGAGCAGCCGGTGATACATCGACCGCAACAGCCGGTAGTGTTCGCGACGTGGGGCTAATGTCATGCAACCGAACAGCAGTGCCTCCATCGCCTCCACCTGGAGCAAGCGAGTCTTGAGTTGGAACGGTGCTCTCGGCCTGTCGAAAAGCTCCCGTCCATATCTCCGGACGCACGCCCACGCTGTTCTGCTCCGGTATTACAACCTACAGTAGGGGTGGGCATTGTACCCGCTTCTGTCCATTTCTCCTTGCACAAAACTTTCTGAGCCTCGATTTTTCCTGTGAGGATGTCTCTTGCGAGTGGGCCTGGCACTGTCGCTGCGCTCGTGTCCGTGCGTCTGCTCCCTTGCTTGTGTATCGTCGCTAACATTTAGCCACTAATGTTGTGTAGCATCGTCTTAATTTATCGCCGGACAATTGTGGTAGTGAACATCTTCGACCGAGGTTGCCAATACCATGCATATCACCGGTAGCGTCTACTATCATGCTAGGTATCTACGCCAGCCCGAAAGTGTGCGGGCGTAGTCGGGAGTTCCACGAGTACAAACTCAACAACAAAACATGCTGTAGTGTTTATGAGGATCAGCTTACTTGATGCGACTTCGCCTGTGTCTAGGTACCGCGGCCCACCATATCTGTCCCCACACGTGCAGAATCTTATGTTTTTTTCTCAATTTTGCGGTTATATCTCAGGTTTCCATGACCCAGTTCGCCAAACAGGAGAAAACCAACTCCACAGTTCGAACCACCTTCGCAAAACTGAGACACGTTCGCAGCAGAGAGGGCATGGGGTGGAGCTCCCGCGGCACCCGACGACGAGCATGGTACCGCCGCCGCCTGCTCTCATGTCTGGTGCTAGCCTCGACGGGAGGGCCACAGGCATGGGCGCAGGTAGCGACGACAACATGCGGCAGCACCTCGCCGCTCCGAGTAGAAACAGTGGCCGAAGCCGGAGCACTCGGCGCCGCCGTTGACTGCGCGAACGGCGGGACGGTGGAGGCCGTTTGGGCGGGGGCGGTCACTCTTACCGCTCCCATTTCCGTCGGGACGGGGACGTTTCTGTCCATCACCGGAGAAGGCGACTCGGCGGAGGTGCTGGGCGGCGGCCAGACCCAGATGTTCTACGTTTCCTCGTCGGGAGGCCTGACGCTGACCGATCTCAGGCTCTCGGGAGGAAGCGCTGCAAGCGGCGGCGCCGTCTACGCCAGCGCGGCATCGGTCGCCCTCAACAGTTGTGTCTTCGACCGCAACATCGCAACCGCCGGGGACGGCGGGGCCGTGGCGTTGGAGGGCGGGGACCTGACGATAGTCGGGGGGGAGTTCTCCGGGAACAGCGCCAGCGGGAACGGTGGTGCCGTTCTTGCCACCGAGGCCGGGCTGGTCATCCGAAACGGCACCCGCTTCGATGGCAACAAGGCGGTGGAGGGCGGCGGGCTGTATTGCGGAGGGAACGAAACGACGGCGTTTGCAAACGGCGCCACCTCTTCTTGCTCTCTCAGTGAGGCGGTGTTCATTGCGAATAACGCCTCCCTCGAGACAGAGATCCAATATCCTTCATATTGGGTCTCCACGGATGAAGTTGATGGGGGCGGAGCGGCTGCATTCTGGTATGCCGAGGTTAACATATCGGACTCGGTGTTTGGATCGAACTACGCTCAGCTCTCGGGTGGGGCGGTGTTCGGGGGGAATTCAACGGAAATGGTCATCGATGGCTGCAAGTTCGAGAACAACACGACGTTGGGGTACGGTGCAGCAGTCGCTGCGTGCTCCGCCACACTCGGAGGAAGCACAACGCTGACGAACAATTCTGCCGAGGAGAATGGCGCTGGGGTGAGTGCCCTCATACGGTACGCTTTCCCATTAAAGAACCCCTTTCTTGCCGCAATGCTGGAGTTCTTGTTTCGTCGGTGGGGTTCGCCATGGCCACTATATTAGTCGTAGTACGGATGGGTTTATATGTTTTGTTCGACATTCACCCTCTTGTTCTAACTGCCATATTCTATGATCGCTTGAGGCGTTTTTGTCTCAAGAAGTTTTCGGCGATTTTTTCCGTTGCGCACAGACAAGCTACGTGGCTGGTCTCCCAGCGTGAGAACCGGTTGCGTCGGTTACGGTAGATTGTGTGTCGTACGTTGCTTACCCTTCGTAGAGTTTTGCTACATTGATTAACAACGTTACTGTGCTACATGCGCCTGAACATATTCGGCTCCACGTCATCCTTCTCGTTTTTACCTTGCTGTGCTACCTGCACCTGACTTCGCACGTCTTGGCTTCACTTCTGAACTTCGTTCTTCTCCTTGCACCTCAAAAAGCCACACCTTTCGATCGAATTCAGCTTTGACGTTTGCGGAAGGATTGAGACTGACGCTGCCTCGTTGGCACTCAAACCGGTTGCGCAGGTGTTCGGTTGGGATCCGACGGGGACAGTCGTTTTCAACGACGTTGTGTGCAGCGACAACACCGCAGGAGGGCTCGGCGGTTGCTACTACGCCGCTGGCAAGGGCATTGTCAACGATGGGACGGTCATGCGAGGGAACAGCGCGTTAAACGACGGGGGCTGCGTATGTAAGTCACTACGTAGCGCTTTGTCACCAGTGCTCCCTTATCGTGGGCCCATGCATGGAGCGACACTCAGATAGCCGTTGATGGATAAGCTGAACACTGCGCAGCATTCACACAGCTGTAGTCTCGTCGGCGACTATTCTCCCAAGATATACTGCTGTGCACCTATTGCCTAAGATTGCGTTGAAACAGTCGGGCATGTGCCCAGACGCAGCGTCTTCTCGACGTGCGTAGGTTTGTTCAGGCTTCTTCTAGCCCTTTGACAGAACTACGGCACCGGCGTCACATGACAGCCACAGCTGGGAAAGAGACAATACCGGCACGTATCCCCTTCTCACACGACACGCTATCGGCCCTTGGCCTGCAGATGGGTCGGGGGGCTGCGACATCACTGTAAATGGGGGGGAGTTCGCGATGTGTACCGCGGCGAACGACGGCGGAGTTTTGTACGCTTTCGACTCCTCGCGGGTGAACATCAGGGGGGGAACATTCACCGAAAACGTTGCCGCGGGGAGAGGGGCCGTGGTGAGCAGGACTTGGAACAACAGCGGAGCCTCTACCTCCGAGCGAAACTCGCTTACAGCTGATGGTTGTTGCTGTTGCCATTTTCGGGTTCATTCTTGCACTTGCTGACTTTTTGAGTGTCCCTCTGGTCGATGTTGCTGTGCGACGAGGTTATGTGTAGGCATCGTCGCACACAGTCGCTTGGTTCATTCGTATTTCAAGAAGTTTGTACCAGTTTGATTGTTTACGGATACCATGACCAAGCGCACGATGCGTTGCGTACATGGTATCTTTCTTGCTGCGACAAGAGTGTGAAAAACATATGGCCTTGATTTTCGCCCTTTGCCTGTCAACATGAATATCAAGATTTACTGTTCTGGGGATACGACCGGCCTAGGAGGCTCGTTCGTCATCGAAGGAGGCACCTTCAGCGAGAACCAGGGGCTCAACATGGGGGGGGTGATCACGGCTTCGGGTTATACAACCGTGGTGAATATCAAGGGAGGCGTGTTTCGGAACAACTACGCCAAGTGAGCTTGCCGGCGGGTCATGCGCGCGGTTGCTGTGTGCGATTTTGTTTCGGGGTGGAGCACTCATGTTTGCATGCCTTAGCGGTTAGATCCTTGACCACACGTCGTCGAGAGGACGGAGCATTGTTCCCACAGCATCGATCACCGATGGCCAATCGTTTCGAGGGGGCCGGGGGGCGGGCTACCGGTAGACTTGGCTTGTATTGTGTACGCTTCGGACACTCCGACGGTGTCCATTTCTTGAATCTGAGTAGCTGACATTGGTGCCTGCGTTTCATGCCCGTGCGAGCGCCACGCCCTCATCGACTTGATCTAAATGCTGTCGATGATGACCAAAACAGCTTGTATGGCGGGTTCGTGCACCTAGAGGAAGAGACCAGCTTGACCTGCGAGGGAGCCACGATCGAAGACAATAATGCCGGCGACAAAGGCGGCGGAATCTACGCCGAAACGTCCGTATGGGTCAACTCCAGCTGTGACTTGATCGGCAACGGGGCCCCGCAGGGAGCCGCAACGTACCTCACTGGGGTAACCAGCGCCAACTTTGAAGCCCATAACGTGACCGACAACGTTGCGACTGCAGGGGGCAGCGTGCTGGGCGTGAGCGGTAGCTCGGTCGTCATGAGAGGGGTGAACTTTCAGTCGGCCGATGGCCTGCAGGAAGAAACGTGCATCTTCGGGGTGCACACCGACAGCACAGCGACTCTCGTTGCCGAGGACTGCGTCTTCGGCGGGTGGCTGGGGGACACCGTGTTCTACCACGCAAACCCCAGTGCTGGCTCTCTTGTGCTCAACAGCTGCGACTTCAGCGAGAGCTCCACGACCATGACCGTTACTTCACCGTACTCAGACGCCGAGATACGCAATGCCCTAGTCGGCGATCTCACCATTGAGAACGTCGAGACGGTGAACGATTCGCTGGTTCTCGTCGATCAAGCCATGGGCTGTGACGCTGATAATGCCTGTGGGCCGGGAGAGTGCGTACGCAGCGATCTCGGGGTGCTGTGCGAGTGCCTAGAGGACGGCGTGTGTCTAAACAACGGCGGGGCGATCTCCCTCACCGTAAGTGGTGAGCTGCCGAACGCCACGTACCGCCCCGATTGGGTTAAGTTCGATCTCGCGGTCTCCGCAGCCGCGAACGGGACTACGCCCACCATCTGGAACCTCACGTACGAGGCTGAAGAGCTGGACCTGAATGCTCTCCCGTCTAGCGGAGTGTTGCCCCCAGGCGGAAGCGTGACCATTTCCGTCACAGGGAGGTCTACTGAGCAAGACGTGGGCGGGAGCCTCATCAGTCAGTTTGTGGTGACCTCTGTCGGTAGCGGCATCAGCGCGGACTCGGCGACCGCTGGGGTGGGGCTAGAGGTAAAGACGGAGTTCTACCTCTGCGAGGAGTTCGAGTACGCCATGCCTGACGAGGAAAAGGTCGTGTGTGAGCAGTGCGTCTTACTCGTTGGCGCGGAGGGGGTGGACTGCGAGCAGGCCGGGGCGACGCAGACCTCCTTGCCCGTGAGGGCCGGGTACTGGCGATCGAGCGAGGAGTCTCTGGTGATTCACGCGTGCCTTCATTCTGACGCTTGCGTTGGCGCGACAGAGATTGTGACCTCAGATGATTACTGCGACGGGGGGTACGAGGGTCCATGTGAGAACCAAGCTAAAATACGGCCCAAATTGTGTTGTATCCAGCAGGTGGTGGCTCTCGCAAATAGTGCGGGCAAGCATTCCGGCCTTCATGGCATGACACGGGTGAATTTGACACTTGTTGCTTGTCTCTGGCCTTTGGAGCGGTCGCCGCTGTACCCGTTCCCTCCTACGTGCTCGTAACCTACCTTTAACGTATCTCACAAAACTACAACCCGGAGGTTTCCAGGTGCCTCAACATAATAGCAAAGCCTGACTTCCTTTTCTCCCATCACCCCCCCCCGCAGATTGCGCCGTGTGCGCGGAAGGGTACGGTAAGGGCGTCGGCAACACGTGCCACTCCTGCACTGGGTCTAAGGCCCGACTCCTCATCGCGGCGGGCTCCGTCTTCTTCCTGGTGGCCCTACTGCTGCTGTTCTTCGCGGCCGTGTTCCTCGTCGGGGGTCTCGACGCCGTCGCGAGCGTCCGCGGATCCTTGGCCCGCTCTCTACGCGTCCCGGGCAAGACGACGACTAGGGCTGCACAGTCTGTTCCTCCTCCCGGCCCGACCTTGCCGGGAAGATCCGCGTCGGCCAGAAATATCAGCGCGAGTCGCCAAGTCGATGACCTCGCGTTAGAGTATGACTCCGGAGAGGTCGGAGGGCAGAGAACCGGTGGCGACTTTGACCCACCGGGCGATTTGTTGGGGTACGATCACGGCGAGGACAAATCGGACGGATCCATTGATGTCTCCCACGCGAGCTTGATACTTCCGCTTGCCATCGCAGGAAAGGACGCTGCGTTTTGTGGACGGTTTGCTGCAGGCGGCGGTGGCGGTAGCCATCCTCCAGTTGATGCCGACGCCGACGCGGCACCTGCGGAGGCTGCGGCGGGAGGAAAGTCGGGGTATCGCGGGCTTGGCGAAAAGATAAAGGGCTGGGTGTCGCTGCTGCCGATGGACAAGCTCAAGATCCTGGTGGTTGTGTGGCAGATCCTGACGGTTTTCCCCAGCATCACGGGGGTGGACTACCCACCCTCATATTCCCGGTTCTTGTCTTGGATTGACGTGGTCAACTTCGATGTCGGCCACATCTTCTCTGCCTCCTGCGCCCTCCCATTCGTGACGTTCTACGAAAGACTGCTGCTAACGACGCTCGCACCTATCGGGCTGGGAGGCGTGCTACTGGTGACTTACTGGATGGCGAAGCGAAACGCAGGAATCGGGTCGGCCGGCGTTCTTGCCAGGAGGGCGGCGTGGTCGAGGCACATGGCGGCAGGATTGCTGTTGACCTTCTTGGTGAGATGGGTTTCTCTCTGGAAGAATGAGGCATGCGCCGTACGCAGGCTACACGCGAGCAAAAGGAGCGAACGTTGAAGCAGGAACATACTCTGCGGGCTTCACACAAAACGTTCTCGGCCACCCCCTTGGCTGGGCCTTTTCACACTAGGACCTCGGGAGCCTAGAACATTTTGGTATGCTTCAATTTAGTGATGACGCCTTTTTGTCTCTTTTTGCAGGTGTTCACCTCCTCGTCTACGATAGTCTTCAAGACGTTCGCCTGCGACTATGAAGCGGTGGAGGGAGAGGGCTACCTTAGGGCAGACTACGGCATATCGTGTAAAACAGACAAGCATGCGTGGTACGAGGTCTACGCTGGGGTCATGATCGCGGTGAGACGCAGCAGAGAAATGCTCTGTCCGTGGTCAAAGCTTCATGTACAACGCCTGGGGCTTGTCACCCAAACATCGGTGTGAGCCAGCGATCCCATCGGCTTGTACCAGAATATGCCCTGAGGTATCCATCCACCTCAGCCGTTCCTCTGCGAAAACCGTTTGCGCAGCCGTGGCCATGAATCTCTTCGCTTGCTGGAGTTTTCCCGTTGACATCTTCCAACCACCACGACCGATCCTCAGGTGTATCCAATCGGCATCCCCCTCCTGTACGCCTTCATACTCTGGAGAAACCGAGACTCCCTCAACCCACGGGCAAGCTATAGCGCCGGTCTAGAGCTGGATGGGGAAATGAACGAGGGTCCCAGGGAAACGCAAGAAGAGATGCAGGACAGGCTGGAGAAGCGCAGGCAGAATCCGGACCTGGTACCCTCCATGTTTCTGTGGAAAGACTTCGGTACGAGGAAGTTCTTTAGTGAATTGGATCAACATACGTGTCAAGCAAACCGAGCGTTGCTCTGTTCCGTGCAGCAGGGTCTTTTCTTCCCGCCGAGCCCTTGTTGTCCGATGGCATGATCGATGCCGTTCAGGGTTCCACACTGTTGACTCCCCTCTGCTACTTGCTTGCACAGGTCCCGACATGTACTACTACGAGGTGATCGAGTGCGGCCGGAGGATCCTCCTGACGGGGGCTCTGATTTTCATCGCCCCGCACACGGCGGCCCAGGCGGCCATCGCCTGCATGTTCGCCTTCGCGAGCCTGCTGGGCTTCGAGCTGTTGAGACCCCACCTGGATCCCGCAGACTCGTGGCTCTACCGCCTGGTGNAGGGAGGGAGGGAGGGAGGGAGGGAGGGAGGGACAATGGGAACATTTAACGACCACAACAGTAATGCGGGGTGAGGGCGGTTTAGTCGTCATTTCGGCACTGACGTTGATACCGGGGCAAGTGTTTGGTGACGCAACTACAGCAACAAATAAAGCAATAGCCCGGACCATCCCGTAAAGGATTTTGTTGTCATGGAACTAGGAGATAAGACCACTACTCTTTGTGTATGCTTTCTTGTCAGGAGATGAGGGAATTCTCCCGATGACTTGCATCAACGGAATGAGAAGTACACTCGACGTTTGGTGTGCGGTTTGGTTTTTCGCCTGAAAACAAAGACCATGTGCAATCCTGCGGCAAGGCGATGCCGCGGCTGCCGCGCCGGGAGCTTCCTTAACAGCATGGCATGTTCTGGGAGGATTCATGTTGCTCATTATGTCATGCTCGTGAAATTTTTGTTCGGGATTTAATTCAGTCATAACCCCCGAGCATCGGCGAGCATATGGGCAGGACACATGCTTTCCTTCTTTGGTGATTTGTTTGATTGTTCACGCACTCATCCTGCATAGAACGATGACTGGCAGCGCAAAACAGCCTCTCGGCGCGTCGTCCTCAAGCCAAAAACTGAATCACAGCGTTCCCGTTCCTTACCTCTCCCTCCCCCGTGTACGCGCGTACGTGCCCGGCTTCTCCTTGGTCGTTTCCCGGGGTCCGGTTCGGTATTGCACTCGCCGCCGCTCTTTAGGGCTGCGTGGTCATCTTCCTCAGCAACTTCTTGGCGTGAGTATGTTCTACCACAACAATAATTTCTTGCAGGTCTTTCTGTTGTTGTATCCCCGTTTGTTGGTCACGCCACGCTCATCTTCAGCCAATGTAGAAAATGCCAAGAGAAATGTTGGGGAAGGCGTTCATCAGCTCGGTGTATTTTCCCCTCCGTCCAGGCTGCTGATAAAGGCGGATGCGGCGGGAGAGGGCAACCGCGCCGTCCTGGGGGGAATCATGGTGGCGATCAACATCTTCCTTATCCTGGCCGTCCTCTTCTCAACCTGGCTCGCCACCCAGCAGTCGGTGGACGACTCCCGTGACGACGAGAATCCTGTAGCCTTGGCGAAGACCATGCTGACGTTCGAGCAGGTGGCCGCGAAAAGCGCCCGGCTCGCTCGAGAGGGGCGGGCTCCAGCGACCTCCTCGGCGCTCCCCACTCCCGGCGGTGCCGCTGTCGGCGGGGAAAGCTGACTTACTGGAGCAACCCGGTGCAAGGATCTTCAATACATGTAGACATATCCATGTGTGATATTTTGGAGGTGTAGATTTGGAAATTTCACGTTTTCAAGTATGTTCCAAGCGACTTCCGGTTGTAGGTCATGTTGAGATTTGGCAAGCGCGTGGCCTCAGTCGCAAGGGGGCTGTTTTGTCCAGGGTGGCACCCCCAAGCTGCCGGAAAACACGGCATGCATAGTCTACGTACCTATCCTCCGAAGTCAAACATTGCCATTCGGCAACGAGCCTTACCTCCCAGTTTAGCGCGGGCGCAAGTTCGAAACCCCTCAAATTCGGCCACGTTTCATGATATTTTGTGAATGTCGTTTTTTGTGCTTTGAAAGGAGAGTTGCGAGAACCGCTCATCGGTTTTGGCTCTGGTTGTTTACTCACGGGGGGAGCCATTTTGGTTTGGCTTCCTCGTCATCTGTCTGTTGGTCCCCCCCCTCTCGTTCTCATCGGAGAACGGTTGAACAGTCAATACACCAAAAATGACGTGTAGCTCCCCCCCCCCGCCCCGAGTGTAGCCGGTCAGGGTAAGTGTTTCGTCGTGGGGATCGATTTCTCCGGAGGAAACTTTTCAAAACTCGGTTCTTATTGACGGATACGCGTCTCTTTTCGAATTGGATTTATTCGGGTCCAAAGCCACGCACTTGAAACAGAACAGGAATAGAACGGATTGTTGATGTACATATTGCTGAGGGGGCGACTGGGACCAGGGCAGAGCTACATGACAATCGTTCCGGGTCTCCATCAGACGTTGGCTTCACATGTTTCGTTCAGACTATGCGTACGAATAGTTTGATTGTATTACTGTGGTGGTGCCCGAGTGAGTGCAGTAGTACACGTTGGTTACAGAAGCCTGCCCAGCGCATGACGTCATCAGCACGCCGTCACGCCCGGAACATGTACCACGGCAGCTGCTGTGGGGGGGCTGTAGCTCGACTTCATATTTTGACGAACAACATTGTTGGACTCGAAATCCATTACCAGCGCACTCTGGCCGTGATACTTGGGAGGAAACGCGGCCGCAGCGCTGGAACGGGGTTGGCTGGCCCAATTCTTGCTGGCCACAGCACACGCCGCCAAGATACACAGTTCAAGCTCCTCGGTACTGGATTTTCACCTCTCGACTACCCCAAGAGGCGGAGAGATGGCTCCCCCGCTAGACCGTTTTGCTATGCTCGATACATGGCTCCACAACAAAGATTATTCCAAATTCAACAATATATTCTAATAGAGGTTCTTGAAATATCTCGTCGCGAGCTTGCCATACACGTATCGGACTCTTTCCGCGCGCTCTTGGTTGTGGAGCCATCGAGCTTCAAAGGTCGGTGTGGGGGGAGTGCCACGTGTCCGCCTCTTGCCATGTTTACGTTCGCCCTCCCGATGCCATGAACACGAATACCTTGTTGTTGTTGTTATTGTTGTTGTTGTTGTTGTTGTTGTTGTTGTTGTTATTGTTGTTGTTGGTTACATCAATATTGGCACACGAAATACCAGCATATCGCACGATTCTGCAGCGAACTGATGAACTCTCTACCGAACAAGTCGGCACGACTACCGTGAAGAGTCGAGATGGTTCCCCCGGCATGCACTCGAGAAGGAGAAGTGCATGAAGGAAGACCGTGGTTAAGGCCCTGGAAACGGTGAAGTCCAACCGGGATCCGTCCGCCAGACGAATGTTCCTCTGCATTTGCCTGTCAAGGTTAGACTGGTGTGGGTCTTTCTGGATTCCGGAGGAACGTGTGGCTACCGTTCGTTACCTCTCCGCCGTCACGTGGTGGAATTCAATGGTTTTCCTTTGGGGGCGAAACAACCGTTCCATATTGTGAGTCCGTTCCTAGAGTAAGAAGTCAATGTTTTTTAGTTGTGCGGAACGGATCAAAAGTTTCGTTGTTAGACGAGACTTTTTGTCTGGAGAGACCTCGAGCAAAAGTAGAGCTTAGGAATTTCGTACTTGGAGGCCCCGGTTTTGCCACCTTCAACAGAAAAAAGTGGTCAAGGAAATCATGGCAGGATCGGAGGGCAGGGGTACAAGGCGATGGATAGTGATGAATCATGTGCGATGGTCGGCATACGAAATACATGGTGGGATACGGTGTTCAATGTATGTAGTTTCGGGCACTACGCTAATCTGGTGTGAAAATGTATGGAAAGTTCACGAAACTCGGTGAAGACATGAGGTGATCCCTTCAGCTCTTGCCTTGACTGGATTGTCCACACCAGCAAGGACTGGTAAACTATAAGTTCGTCCCTACCCACATGTATGTGTACATCCCCTCATTGCGACAACCGCAACGTTATTATCGTTATTTACCCACAGGGAGCGCTTTGGGTGGGCATTGAAGCCCACCAGAGACGGCGTAGGGACAGGTCAAACCCTGTTCGGCATACGACCAAGAAATCTATCATAAATTTTGTGGGTCCCAAATCAGCGCGAACTACTGTGACACACGTGTACACGGCACAACACACTCGTGCCTTTTGATTCTACCACAACATCAGCACAACACACATATCATCGAACGAACTACGCCATCGAAGGAACATTATGTGCGCGACACTGGATTCAATCAGTGCTGCTCGTTTCCGGCCGTACTGTAGCCCGCAAACGCTCCGGGCACAACCACACACATCAAATTTCCACACACACACACTCGCCACCACACGTGCAACGTGGCCATTTCACACACACACACACACACACACACACACACACAGTTCATGGTAGATAGAAGTGTTTTGTGTTTTCAACCGCACTAAGACTGACGTCTTGTCATTGGTCAGCCGGTTAGCGCTGTCGATGCTAATAATAAAAAAACACATACACACACACACCAAACGTGAAACATGGCGGTGGCCATTCACAACTTTTTGACACGAGACACCGAATTTCTCTGGACTAGCTGCCGTGCAGTCAGCCCCAGATATCATCATGGCGCGGCATCTCCTACATTAGGGACAACGCCGATAAGATAGACTGCACCAAAATACAAAGCACGTCGTTAGCGACTCATTAATGCACGAGGACCAGCGCCACGCGAAGCCTGACAAGTAGTCAATACGGTCCACACAAACATCAGGCAGAGGGCCGAGGAAAGACACAAACCACTCCGTATAATCTAGATGGGTGGGCTGAAAACTCCCCGAAACCCCTTGTGCTGCCGGCTCGATGCCGTCTGCGCCTTGCGCTCTCCCAAGCAGCGTTTCCTACGAACACCGTGCAAACTACTAACAATATCAAGAGTAGCAGAAGATCATATAAACAATCTATCCACGAAACAACCCAGAAGCCAAATTGATTCATGTAAAACGACCCAAAACGTGCAACTTCATGTCAAGGGTCAGGAAGTCGGCTCTAAACGGGCCTCTCCTGTCCTTTCGAAGAGCCCTCGGTCTTCCCCGCCTCCCACAGCGCGTTCACGGTGGCGGCGCTCACGCTCCCCCTGCGCAAGGAGCTCAGCACGCCGCGTTGCTGCTGGTTCTCCGCAGACGGTCTCGGTCCGACAGACCGGCAGGAGCCGCGTCCCGAAACCGCCCCGACGCTAGACTGCGGCGACTCCGGAGTCTGCTTCTTCCCGCGGACTACCTTTGCGTCGTCAGCCACGCGCTGCTCGAACGTCAGCATGGTCTTCGCAAGGGCGAGGGAGTTCTCCTCGTTGCGGTTGTCGTCTACCATCTGCTGCGTGGCGAACCAGGAGGTGGACAGCACCGCCAGGATGAGGAAGACGTTGACGGCGATCAGGATGCCCCCGAGGGCGGCGCGGTTGCCCTCCCCGGCGGCGTCGACCTTGATCAAAAGCCTGGAGCGACGGAAAGAGTTTTGGCACCAAACAACCGTCAGTCGCAAAATCAAGCCTATTGCTGATGAAGACGTTGAGAACCGAAAAACCCATGCAAATCGACCAAGAGGGAGGTCGGCACAGGAAGAAAGCGAACAGGGCTCAGACAGAAAGTTTTTGTTGTCTTTCAAAGGGAATTTTTTGCAGGCGGAGATGTGGGGCTTAAAAAAACAAGACGAAATAGCTTTTCCGTGACCTTTCATTTGTGTTACTCCATTTGATACGTTAAACATGTAAACCGAAAGACGTGTAGAGTGGTTGGTGCCAGAGTACACCGGACGAACACAACCAAACAAGCACAAACACACGCACTGAGACTGACCTATTTCACTTTGGTCAGTCGGTTGGCGCGGTTGATGCTAAAACACACACACTCACGCTAAGAAGTTGCTCAGGAAGATGATCACGCAGCCCTGCGAAAGGCAGGTGACAGTTGGCGACAACGGCACGGGAACAAGAACGGCGAGGCAGGCAATCATGAAGCGGCGAAAGAGGGCGGTTAGAGCGGTTGGTAGGACTCCGTTTCAAGCGTTTGTGGAGAAACAGGCGTGGCACGCGCGTGACGGAGAGATGCTCGAAATGCGCCCCGGTCCGTCGTGATGGTGTCCTTGGGACCCTTGGCATTTGCATCAACCGCTGTGGCTTGTGAACCGCACTCTTGTGCACATCGAATCCGCGCGAGGTCCAACGTCGCGCGTCCTTCCTTTTGCGTACACAGGTCAATGAAATTCACCCACTGCGCTACTTGCACCTGTGCCCTCCCTGCTGGGGATGGCTCTGTATCCGTCCCCCTTCCACGACGACCTGTGAGAGAATATTGTTACTGCAGTGACTCTTCATCAGCGCCGATTTCGACAGCAACTTGTTGAGGAAATATTGACGTGTTAACAGTTGCGCAATTCGTTTCCCAACGCTCTTCCTCTCTGATTCGAGCCTAATCCACGACGGGTGGGTGGGTGCCCTGAAGTGAAGTCTCTCATGAGTTAGGCCGCGGCTCACCAGGCGGTAGAGCCACGCGTCCGCGGGGTCGAGGTGGGGTCTTAGCAGCTCGAAGCCCAGCAGGCTAACAAAGGCGAAGATGCAGGCCATGGCCGCCTGGGCGGCAGTTCCGGCCGCGAAAAAAATCAGCACGCCCGTAAGGAGGATCCTCCGGCCGCACTCGATCACCTCGTAGTAGTACATGTCGGGACCTGTCCCGCAGAAGAAGAGAAAAAAAAACTTGTCGCTGGAAAATCTTCATCGTCCCTTCGATTTGGTTTTTCTCGAACGGGTAGTCTTCTGTGATTGTATGCATGAGGTTGCATTTTCTGAAAAAACGAGACCTTGGTTCTACGATATACGTCTACTTATGTGCGCCTCCCATGATGAGTGAGGGCCAAACACGGCGAACACACACTTTTGGTGCTGTTTCTCGGGAATTTGTAGGTAAGTACAAGGCCCCCCTTCGAGAGATAGGTGGCTTGCATCCCGGGGGAGACGAAATAGGACATGGCTGGCGTTGCATCTCAAGTTCATACCGTTCGGTACTGTTGTGCCGGTCTTGCGTACAACCTGCAGAACTTGCCTGGCATTTGCATCATGTGCGGGGCATCAATTCTTTTTTCTCGCCGTGACCGTTCATGTGTGCGGGAGTATGTGGTTTTAAGCTAGTGGCGTCTATGCTGCAGGTCCAACTGCTGGAATCCGCTGCGATCAACCGTTCACTCTTCATGTCTCCGTGTTGCCCACAGTCTGTGGCACTTGCATGCGTTGCGCAGGAATTCAAACAAAATTTTTCCTGGTTGTGTTAAGCATTTTTTTTTGTATTTCTTACGAAGGCTACGGGTTTCTTCGCGCGGGACACGTCCCCGGGGTAGAGAGCCAGTTTTTTCAACATCCGGAGTCAAGCACAAGCGCCACGGGTGGCGTGCGCGGTAATGTACCCACGATCCCCTGCGTGCCCCCGGGAGGAAGCGTGAGAAAAGACTCGCTTCCGCCAGCGAAAGATGTCCCGAAAAACGGAAGTAGGCGAACTGGAGTATACATGTAAAAGCCGATCTAAAGCCATTTGGTGTCCACTTCAATTAATAGATGTCGCGGGGCCCAAACAACAAAAACAACAAAAACAACCCGAAATAAACCCATCAGAATAAATAGTGAGCAGGCACTTTGACGAGTCTACTGGGGTTGATTTCGGCTTCAATGAGCGGCAGACAGATCGGAGTGCTCACCGAAGTCTTTCCACAGGAACATGGACGGCACTAGGTCCGGGTTATTCCTTCGCTGCTCCAGCCTCTCCTCCAGGTCGTCTCCGTAGTTCGCCGGCACGAGGGCAACGTCCATCTCAACCCCTCCTGTCGGCTGCGGGGTTGCTTCGCTTCTTACCCTCGGATTGAGGGACTCTCGATTTATCCAGAGAATGAAGGCGTACAGGAGGGGGATGCCGATAGGGTAAACCTGTGCAGCGCCATCGACGTGTGGGGGGGAAGGAGGGTGTGGTGAGGGTTCTAGAACTATAGGGGGGTCTACAAGCAGGACTGGAGGCATAATTCTCGGCGGGGTTGGTATACACATTGTTTGGCCAGGACAAATAAATGAAAATTGGGAGTTTATGGTGTTGTGAAAATAGAGATCTCACACGCAGGACAACGGTGTCTGGAGTTTACAAGACGAGCTTGGCTTGACGTTTGCTGTAACGACGGCTTGCTCCTCACCAAAATCATAATCCCAGCGTAGATTCTGAAGTACATGTGCTTGTCCGTCTTGCACGATAGGCTGTAGTCCGCCCTGAGGTAGCTCTCTCCTTCTACGGCTTCATCGTCGCAGGGGAAGGTCTTGAACGCCATCGTGGAGGTCGATGTGAACACCTTGGCAACAACCATTGGTTCCGTGACATGCGCGTCAGACACGGCGCACATACAAACCTTCGGAAACGTGCAAAAGTGCCCCGGTCTAACTCTGTTGCAACTACGAGACTACGAGCTGCTTTGCGGAAGGAACCGTATTGTTACGTGTTTCTCGTTATTGGCAGTTGCTCTTCGAAGTCGGTACATGAATGTTGGAGAAAAAGCAACTCTGCTTTGGGAACTGCTCTTGTCGATATTGGGCTGATTTGTTTCAAAATCTTTAGGCCTTCGACCTACTCAAAGAACTGAACGTTCACCGTCACTTTAAGGTCTCGAATTGTCTGATGTTTTGTATACGTCTTTCCTCGTTCGACCTTGTTCGGGAGCATGAACAAGATCCCGGCCAATTTCAAAGGCTAACGGCCTACATCCATGGGGAGTTGCTGCTGGTATTTTCACATAAAACCCATTTAGCCAACAAATACCCAGCACCTCCTGCTTCGCATTCAATTTATGCAGCAACAAATATCCGTCCTCTCGTGTGTACCTACAACACTACACAGCAACATGCCTCCCCCACAAAAAATGATAGACGGAGAGATATCGTACAGTAGTAAGAACAAAAGCAGCCCCGGCTAGGCCGCTTTTGGCTACGAAAAAACGGAAAACAATTGAGGATGGATGCGCTGTTCATCGTGTTGAAAAATATTTCGGCAAGAACGGAGATGTGACCTATGTACTGCTGTAGATGATGGCGACTTTTCTTGTCTAGAAAAGTAGCTGGCTGAACTTCGTGATAGATCTCGGCCCTCCCGGTATACAGCACGCGCCTCGCGCATCGTTGACATGTAGATCGAAGTCACACAGCAGCAACAATGACAAGGGTAGACCTGGCTACTTTTAAGCCACCACGCCAAAGGTATTCCATACCCGCTCGGCCATCAACAAACTAGTTGATGCTGAGCGAACATGTTCTGCTAAATAGAGTCAAATGAGAAATTTTCCACTGCTCAGACGCTTTTTCACGTTTGGTACCAAGTCTGATCGAACATACTCTGCTAAATAGCGTCAAATGATAGATTTTCCGCTGCTCAGATACGCACAGCCAGCGAGAGTAGGACTCATAAGGTGTAGCACCGCTTGGAGAAACCTATCTCACCAAGAATGTGAGAAGCAACCCGGCCGCCATGTGCCTCGACCACGCCGCCCTCCTCGCAAGAACGCTGGCGGACCCGATCCCCGCCCTCTGCTTGGCCATCCAGTGCGTCAGCACCAGCACACACCCCAGTCCGATCGGTGTCAGCGTCGTCAGCAGCAGCCTCTGGTAGAAGCTAACCGAGGGGAGCAAACAAGATGCCGTGAACACTTGTCCCACATCCAGGTTCACGACGTCGACCCACGAGAGGAACCGCGAGTAAGAAGGCGGGAATTGCACCCCCGTGATGCTGGGGAAAACCGTCAGGATCTGCCACACAACCACCAGGATCTTGAGCTTGTCCATCGGCAGCAGCGACACCCAGCGCTTGATCCTCCCGCCGAGCCCGCAGCACCCCGTCCGCGAGCTCTCGCCTCCGGCGTCCGACATCCGCGCGCCGACCTCGAGAATCCGCGCTCTGTCGACGGCGGCCGCCGTCGCCGCCGTCGATAGTGGCCGCTCCGGCGAGTAGTCTCCCGGCCCGAGCCCGATAACTGCGGCGGTGCGTGTTTTCTCCTCATCAACGGCGGCGTCGCCCACGGCAGCGGAACGACCACGACCGTCGTTGTCGTCGTCATCGTCCTCCCCGAAGTTGCTCCGCCCGGACGGCTTCTTGCTGGTGCTGCTCCCCTCGTGGTAGGAGCGGGAGATGCTGCCGCGGATCTTCCCGGAGACGGAGAGCTTCCTCGACATGCTCAAGCGCATGCTGTTGACGGCGTCCAGACCCCCGATGAGGAACACGATCGCCAACCCCAGGAACAGCACGATGGTCACCCCGAAGACGATGCCCGCGAACATGAGCAGCCGAGACTTTATCCCCGAGCACCGGTAGCAGGTGTGGGAGGAGCCTTCGCAGCAACCTTCCGCGCAGACGGCGCAGTCTGGGGAGCGCGAAGGCCCACGGCAGGGTCGGCGGCCGTCAGGGACGGACGGGGCGGGAGAAGGAAAATCAAAATTATTCTGACAGGCCTCCGATGGAAACACTCAGGGTCGGAAGAATTGCTAACTTTGGGTACCACGTCAGCAGAAGGGGTCGGGCCTAAGAACACGAACGCTTCAAACTAGTCGAACCAAAAGACCTTGAAACCCGACCCTGGACCACGATGAACCTAGTGAGTACAAGTTCATACGTCCCCCAGAGCAAACGAGATCTCCAGGGGTGCGCAAAATAACAGGTTCCTTTTCATGTGGGTGCTTGCTGTACACCAGGAGGAGAAGAGCGCTGCGGTCTACTGTCAAGGCTTAAAGCGGACTGCCTACGCAAGTACTAAGTGTACTATGACAAACGACCAGACAGGGGGTACGTAATCCCGAACCCTAACTTAACCGATTCTAAACTGTACCCAATATGTTTGCCTGCATTACATGAAACCTGCGCAGACTACTGCAAAACAAAAGCCCGACGGCGTTGAACACTAATGGCCCGCAACGGTTCCGTTCGCGCGCTCACATGGCCCCTCGTAGCAATCCTTGCAGTAGTCGTCCGAGCTCGAGATCTGCGTGCCACCGGCGCAAGCGTCGGAGTTGAGGCACCCGTGGACCACCAGAGACTCCTGGCTCGACCGCCAGTAGCCCTCCCGGACGGGGAGCGAGGCCAGCGTCGCCCCCGGGGACTCGCAGTCCAGCCCCTCCGCACCGTCGAAGTTCGCGCACTGCAGGCATACCGGGTCGTTGTCGTCATCGTCCCCGTCCACCGGCATGGCGTATTCGAAGGCCTGACACAGGTAGAACTCCGACTTCACCTCCAACTCCACCCCCGTCGATGACGATGATTCCGCAGTGCCGCTCCCCGCAGAGGTGACGACGAAACGGGTGACCAGCACGCCCCCGACGTCGTCCTGCAGGGGGTTACCGGTAATGGCGACGGTTACGTTTTCCCCCGGAGGAAGGATACCGCTAGACGGCAGGACCTGCAGCCCAAGGTCATCCGCCTCGTAGGAAAGGTTCCAGATGGTGGGCGTGACCCCATCCGCCGACGCCGACACAAGGAGCTCGAAGTACACAGGGTCCGGGCTGTACGTGACGTTCAGCGGATGCACGAGCAGGCTGATGGACAGCGCGCCCCCATCATTGAGGCAGTAGTCCTCCGAGAGACACTCACAGAGCACGCCGAGCACGCTGTCGACGCACTCCCCGGCCGCGCAGATGCCCGAGGTCCTGCAGTCGAAGGCGTTGTCGACCAGCACGAGGGAGTCGTTCACCAGGGCGGCGTTCTCGATGGTGAGGTGGTCGACGACGGCGTTGCGGATGAGGGCGTCCGAGTGAGGGGACCCAACCACCATGACGGCCGCGCTCTCGCTGAAGTCGCAGCTGTCCAGCGTGAGGGACCCCGGCGCGGTGTTCGAGTTGCGGATCACCGTGTCGCCCATCCAGCCGCCGAAGACGCACCCGTCCGCGACCAGGGTCGTCTCGCCCTCCAGCTGTATCGCGCGGTTCGAAGAGTCCTCCTGCAGGCCCACCCCGGACTGGAAGTTTAACCCCGTTGCGAAGACGGCGGTCTCGGTGGCGTAGAGTACGCTGCCCCCCGACGCCACGTTGTCGGTAACTTCGTGGTTCGTGAAGTTGGCGGCCATGACGGTGTGCGTCAGATACACCGCCGCCCCCTGCGGCGCTGCGTTGCCGATCAAGTCGCAGCTGGAGTTTACCCAAGTTGCATCTCGGCCGTAGATACCTCCGCCCTGGTCGCCGGCATAGTGGTCCCTGATCGTGGCTCCTTCGCAAGAAAGACTAGCCTCTTCTTCCAGAAAGATGAAGCCACCGTAGAACCTAATAAAAGGGGGGGCGGGGGGCGGGAGGGAATGACGTGAAATCCGGGTCCGGCGGACAATGCCATCGCTTGTCAAACAACTTGCGAGATACAGGGGTCGCTCGTATGGTAAAAAAAATGTAAATGATATATTTACGGCATCTTGCAAATGCTAATGACTTTGGGGTTGCGAGCTAAACCAACTTCCGTACTCGTTGCGCGCCCTCTCCATGCTCTAGCCCGATGCCCATCGCTTCTCCGATGCACGCAGCAGCACCTTGCAAGATACAGGACCCCGATATCCGGGGATAAAAGTAACACACCAAACCAGCCTCTCATAAGGGAGCTACGGCCGAACACCTATCGGCGTGTTCACCCTTAACCCTAACCCAATCATCGCTGGGGCATGGACGGCAACCGGTGTTGCTCTGATTCCTGTGAGGGACGTTGATTCCTGCCTACGCCGTGCTCTTTTCCTGAATGCATGGCAGACGCGGGTCGCTTGCTCGTGCGCATTTTCGAACGTTCACGTTATGGCTTCTCAAAACAATAATAGGGGGTGTTTGCTTCAAGACCAGCCTTGTGGGAGCGCGGTGAAACAGCACGGCCTACGCAGAAATCATACCAATGTGCACGCATGTAGACCGTTGTAATGCAGCGTATGCATACATCTCACGAGAAACCTCGCCCCCCCCCCCCCCCCCCCCCCCCCCNCCCCTGCTCCATGCCCGATATTCAACATCTCTGGGGCTTGCCACGTTGGGGAGCTTCCGAGAATCATAGCAGGGGAGGGCACACCTCCACTACTGTTCTTCCTCACTTGGCGGTGTTGTTGACGAAAGACCCGCCTGTCACGGTCACCACGTTGGTGTCCCCCCAGGCCACGATCACCCCGCCAAGCTCCTGCGCCTCGTTGTCGCTGAACGTACCTCCCTCGATCGTTACGCTGGCTCCTCCAAATCCGTTGCTATCCCCCGAGCTATACACCTGAGTTGGTCGGACGCGGCGACGAGAGACGAAGGAAAAGGATGGATAAACTAGGGAGTAAGTAGTCGGGGATGTGATCGAAACCGCTGAGGGAAGAACAACGACGCTCCGACGCTTCTGCCTTCACCCCCCCCCCCCGGAATGCACACATGTCCAAGGTAGCGGAAAAGGGCAAAGCACGAGCAGGGAAGCTGCACCCAATACTCGCAAACCGACACCTCGATACACGCATCAAATTGACGGTTTTGAAGAGCGTAATCGTACCGCCGCTAGAGTACGCCGGACAAGTATGGGAAGGAAATAAGAAGGTAGTGAAAGAACTCGAGGCGGCGCAGATGAAAGCAGCGAAAATCATCCTAGGATGCTCCAAGCGCACAAGTAATGCAGCCGTCAGGGCAGAATTGGGGATCCAATCCCTACGGTCGGGAAGGGACGCGAGGAAGCTGACATGGCAGTATCGCATGTACAGGATGGGAGAGGAGAGATTGCCGAGAATTGTATGGGAGGCGAAGTGGGCAAACAAAAAGAGGGGTAGACAACCCACGGAATGGGTCAAGGTTGTAGAGGACGTATGGAAGGGGCTCGACATCGACGAAGACGAAACGCTGGAAACGGAGGGTCTAAAGGAGTTCAAGGAGAAGATATCTGTTGCTTGTGCCGAGAGAGAAGAACAGAATCTAAGGAAAGAAACCGAGGATAAGGAGGGTCTAGGAGTGTACGGAATGTTGAAGGACGGAATAGGGTTCAAGGACTACCTACATAGACCAATGGATGCAGGAACAAAGCTTAAGGTCAACTTCAGGACCGGGGACATAGGCCTTCGAGAACGTCGACGAAGACATAGGACGGTAGACGAGGAAGACGACGAGTTCAAATGTGATTGCGGCTTCGAATGCGAAGACCGTGTTCATGTAGTCGCGGAATGTCCGTTGTACAAGAAGGAGAGGGAAGTGTACGTGACTGAGCTGGGAAAAATAGATGGAACGTACAGGGAGATGTTTGAGGCATGGAATAGAGAGGAAAGGACGGTAGCTGTACTGGGGCATAGGAGGTGGGTTGAAAAGGCGGGAAGGGATATCGTTAGGATAGACAGACTAGGGAAGACATTTTTGAGCCACCTTTGGCAAAGTAGAAAGGAACGATTGGCCATCGGTGATCGGTCCTGTGGGAACAATGCTCCGTCCTCTCGAGGACGCGTGGTCAATGGTCTAACCGCTAAGGCATGCAAAACATAAGAGTACGCCCACCCCCCCGGGATGCGTTTTTTTGTTTCACCTCTTTTTTTTGGCGGTAACCATAATGGTGGTCGAGTAGATCATGTTGTGCGGGGTGGAGAGCCCTCACTCCGCGCAAGAGGGATGATCGCATCACGTGTGTTAAAATGGTCAAGCATCCTCGAGGCAGTTAGTCTACACAGTGCTAACAACTGTCTCCGGAAGTGAAAGCACCAAAAAATAAATTAAGTCATACGCAGCTGCCATCCGTACGCATGGGAGTAAGCACAAGATGCCGAACACCCTTCGCAGGATGCAGCGCACCCTTCATGCGACTCGCCGAATACCTCACGGCGCTTCGCGCTTGGTGATGTGAGAGCCTGGTCCGGTGAGAACCCGGCGTGCTCCGTCCCGGCTTTGTAGGAATGCGAGGTCAATGGTCTCACGACTACGGCATGCACGACTATGAGTACCCCTTCCCCCCCGGGATGCGAGGTCGATGGCCTAACGACCACAGCATGCGTTTGCATGAGAGCACACCCGGCGCAAACAAGGGGAGGATACGTCATCTCCCAAGCACACCACACAACACGTGTTGAAGTTTTACTCGCCCACCATGGGTGAGGTCGTTGTTTCGAACATGGCAGGCGGGCAGGCAACAAACACTGCCAACAGCGACGAGGTCGGACGAAGGGTCGACAGCAGTAACCCTACTATCTCCAAGGCTGAGGTCGGATGGACCTCGACAACGGCAGTAAACGCAAGTCCGAAGACACGAAGATATTCTCGACGGCTGCAATGTCGCGTTGACACGGAGAAGCAGCTATGGTCAGGGAGAATAGTGGCCAATCGCGGGCCGCGCCAGGAGACGCGGGGGGCATGGGACGGGTACCGAAATAATTTTTGTCCCGGGGATAGGCCACGAAGATTCGTGCAAGTCGCAAGGTTTGGCGAATGCGAGCCTGCAAAAGGGGGCCTGCATTGTGTCTTGTCGCAACTGAGATAGCTCGTCCACTCTCTACAAAGAGTAGCTGCAGCCGGCAGAGAAGCCTCACGAACAAGCTGCACAACCTCGAGATAATGGGCACTTCTCTCGCCGACCGTGTACCGGGGGGCGCGCGACTTGTTGCCGTTTGGGCCATCTTGTTTTCATGTGGTAGGAAAACAAAAGATGCGGCGAAATAAATAATAAACAAACACATGAGCGACCAATCATGACCGGTGGTGCTTGCGTTGTTGCCACGCGCACAACGTTTCAAGCTTGTGACTCACCACGCCAGCTCTCCGTTCGGCCACGTTGTTTGCCACCAAGCCTCCCGTGATGGTCGCGGTCCCACCGTCCGAGACGTACATGAAACCGCCGTTTGAAGTCGATCTGCACCCCCTAAACTCCCCGCCGTTGACGTTGACGGTACCGTTCGCGGACACGTCTGAGACAGCGCGAAATTTCAAGGACAGCAGTCACACAGAAGTGCGTGTCAGCGGGAGAAGAACCTCAAGGGTTCGGTGCGTGCTGTGTGTGTGACGTCGCGTCAAAGGGGCTTCACGTCCAGAAAGAGCGAATCAAACTAGTAGTATCCCAACGGAGTGATCTGCTGCTTCGGTTGGTGTATGCACAGGCCGGACAGCTTCTGCAGCGTGCGCCGCCGAGGCACCAAAAAATGCTCTCAAATTTTTGACCACTAGAGATACAAGCTCCAACGGTCCGCTTTGTTGGGCAGGATGGTACTCAGAGCGCCGAATTAGTTTCGCACGCTTGACACACGCGGTCCCACTGCAGCCAGCAGGGAGCGATCAATACCAAATATTGCATCCCCCCCTCCTCCTTCTTCTCCCCATGCCATTCGTCGACCGTACAACACCTACAGCACGGTCTTTGCTTCTCTGTCCTGAAAACGTTCCATCCAGATTCATGCACATCAGAAGGGTTGGTTGGCGGTGGAAGTCTCAGTTGCTTTTAAGCACGAAGAAGATTCAGAAGCTCCTATCTCTACGCTTGCTAACAGGAGGCGAAACGCTCAAAACACTCCCAAAAGGAGCACTCTTTTTGGCACCCACATACGCAGCCTCCGGCGTCCGCCAAGTTATCCAGCATCACCGTCCCGTCGTTGACAATGCCGATGCCCGCGCTGTAGAAGCACCCGCCGTTCTCCTCCGCCTCGTTCAAGCTGCACGTGACGTCGTTCATCTCCACCGCTCCGCGGGAATACCACCCAAACACCTGCCGTGCCGACAACAAGTCGGGAACGGTAACGGCAACGCGTGTTTTGAAACCGGCGTTACTTCCATACGCTTTTTTGAGTGCCATTGTCGCGATCATGAAAAATCAGGATTTGCTACGGCAATGCCACGTGTCACCGCTGCTTTCCACGCTTTCGGAAGCCAAAGCCACCGTTGCTAAAACAACCCAGGCATCGCGATCAAGCTCGATCATTTACCCCACGAACGTTCGGACAGCTCTCGACCAAACGGTTCAACGCAGATATTCTTTCGTCGGTGCAAGAGCAATCGGTCTTCCAAGATCGGTCCTGGGGTTGGTATTGTCGTACCTCCTTCCAACATTTGGTATTCCAACACAGCAGTCTGTCTCGCGTGTGTCCGCCATGGGCACCCTCCTTTTGCTCCCACCACGTACCACCTCGTATGTATGTACAACGGCTTCCCCGTAAACTACCACGGCACCCCCACGTGGCAAAGAACTTCTTGTGGGCAAACTCGCGGCTTGTTTCCTCGGCGTCGAAACCAACAAAGAAGATCGATGTACATACTGTGTGCATTTGCGTGCATATGTAGCATAGGCTTATGTAGGTGTGGGGGTGAGATCTACGTTTTGGTACGCACAACTTTGCACCTTGTTCTCAATGCTTCAAACCCGTAACTTTCGTAAAAGCAGTACCAGGTGTGCGTCGTGAAGAGCATCGGTACGGCTGTACTACAACATGACACGGAAGAAGACGAGAGTGTGGTCGGCACGCCGCCATGGTCGCTTCATATGGTGGTGGCGGCATGGTTGAATCCACGCATGAAACAAATCACCTTCTTCGCTGCCTTCTTCGACTCGGATGCAAGGAAGGGGCGGGTGACTCTCAAGTCAGCTCAAATCTTCAATCATCTTGCCTAACTTTCTCCAACGACCGTCAAACGTTCTATGCATGTGTACGCTCTCTCGAGGTTTGGGTAGAGAACAAGGCAGCCTCCCGCTTAGAATGCGATTGTGGCACAACATCGTAGAAAGAACAGCAATTGTGGTACAGCAGCGCATATCTTCTTTGAGAGTAAAAGGTTGTTCAGCAGCGCTCATGACAATATCGAGATGGCGGTCTCCATGTCGGAACACGACCCTAGGAACACTGGCGTGGCACCAGACTTCAATTAAAAATACAGAATGTGACCCCGGCTGATTCGTCAGGTAATATATACGCCGAGAGGCCATAAATCGGCGCCAGAATACGTAGATGGGACGAACACACACACGTACACGCGGAGAAGACGTTTTCCGGACGAAGTCCCGCTGCGGCGCAGCCTCCACCTCATTTCACAACACAAACAAGCCCTCGCCTGCACCTATCAAACGCACGCCATCCTACATGCATCGTTGAGAGGGTACCTTATTGGGGGAGCGAAACAAAAAGTCGGTAAAAAAAAAACGGGGATTGAACCTATAACGACCTACTCCTCTCAAGCAGCGGCGTTCCGCCCCTGCGCTGCGGGTAACTTGGATGGCAATTTTCGCCATCGCTTGCCTCCACCCCCGCCTTGCCCATTGGCGGAACGTTCGTCTATTCCCGCGAATCGTCGGACAACAAACAATAAATACCGAAAACGACGTTGCGTTTTAATAGATTTTCTTCATAAAAAAAACGGTTCTTCCCACTCTTCACGCTTCAACGAACCCTTTCGACTGCTGTGGTGCGAAGTTTGATATTATCTCTAACGCGATCGTCTTTCTGTGTGTTTACTTTACTTGTACATGTATTTTCTAGCAAAAAATAAACGCCCACAAGTGTACGATACTCCTATGCACAACAAGTTACTCCCATGTGACCACGTTCGCAGGCGTACACAGCAGTCCTCCAATATGTGTACTTACAACCACGTTCGTTTGTTTTACGTATTCTACATACGCATGTGCACAATATATTCCGCGAAAAAACAGAAAAGGTTGTTGGCTCTCACCCCGCCGCCGGACTCGTCGGCAACGTTGCTCGTCACGACCGTGCCTCCCCCAAGCATGGCGGCCGACGCGACTAGCCCTCCTCCGTACCCAGGAGTGGTGTTGTTGTTGATGGTGCACCCGTCTATCGACATGGACGATCCGCTGCCTCCGAAGATCCCGCCTCCGGACACCTGGGCGTAGTTTAACTCGAACAAGGAGTTCGTGATCTCAACGGCGGCAAGGTAAAACGCTGCGGCCCCACCCCCGTAGAGGTCGGCCCAGGTCTCAATGGTATCGCTAAAGCTGACCTCAGCGCCGGTCGTAGCTACGTTGGACGTGAACGTCGCGTCGCTGAGAGAGCAAGAGGGGGCGGAGCTCTCTACCCCTCCTGAGCAGTATAGCCCGCCGCCCTCCACCCCCGTGTTGCCCTCGAACCGGGTGCCGTTTCGGATCACCAGCCCGGCGTCGGCGGCGAGAACGGCGCCACCGTTCCCGCTGGCGCTGTTCCCGGAGAACTCTCCCCCGATAATCGTCAGGTCCCCGCCGTCCGCCCGTACGGCCCCTCCATCCCCGGCGGTGGCGACATTGCTGCTGAATATGCACGTGTCGAGCGTTACCGATGCCATGCTGGATTCAATAGCGCCGCCGCTTGCCGCGCTTCCCCCCGAGAGCCTGAGATCGGTCAGCGTCAGCCCTCCCGACGATGAGACGTAGAACATCTGGGTCTGGCCGCCACCCAGCACCTCTGCCGAGCCGTCCTCTCCGGTGATGGACAGAAACGTCCCCGTCCCGACGGATATGGGAGCGGTAAGAGTAACCGCCCCCGCCCAAACGGCTTCCACCGTCCCGCCGTCGGTACAGTTGACGGCAGTGCTGAGAACACCGGCATCCGTCACTGTTTCTACACGGAGCGACGAGGTGCTGCCGCATGCTGTCGTCGCTACTTGCGCCCATGCCAGTGGCCATCCCGCCGAGGCTAGTACCAGCACAGAAAGAAGAAGCGACCGCCGCCTTGGGTTTCGCCGGGTGCGGACGAAGCTTTTCATGTGTGACGGCGGTGATCCTGTACTGCAGGCAAATCTCCGCGGTTGAGCGTTGATTGATTGTCAACAGCAACGGACTATGCACGACGGGAGAGAGAGAGAGAGAGAGAGAGAGAGAGAGAGAGAACAAGATGAGTGGTGTGGGAGGTTGTTCAATGTGGCAGCACGACAACAGGTGTATGAATTGCCACAAGAAGAGAAGTATGGCAGTACACGTCCTGAGCCTCTGCCATGGATGAGCGGCGCGGGCTAACCCTTCGATGAAATACCCCGCAGAGGTACGGGGTAGTTCCCTCAAGGACAGCGGTGCGCAAGCGAGCAACATCAGCAGACCCATTTGTTTCCGAAGTACACGCACCTCTTGCCGAGACACACCGAAATGCGACCAGTTCTATTTAGCGCAGGTTAGCCATGTGCCCTACTGCTGTATTGTATGGGGACACGTGACCACTGGGGGCAAGGTCTTGCTTGTAGAACTGTAGAGGAGTAGCAAAGTTGAAGTTACGAGGCATCATCATTCCAGCCGACTGCATATGCATCGCCGTAGCACTCAACAGGTGGTCTCTGCTGTCTGTAGCTTGTAGGCAAGGAAGCACCACGTACACAAGGCGGGCGGGGCAGCCTCTCAATGATGAAAGCGCCTTGACACAGCAGCCGATTTATCGCCGTTCTTTATCACTGAACGAGGCACCACCCCAACAGAAATCGCGTCGGCAGTCGGCAGGCATGATTCGACTCACCGTTCGACGAACCGGAGCACAGGGCGCTCTCCAATTTCCTTGAGGTCGCCCGGGTCCTGACGTGTCTCGCTCAAACCTCGAACAGCGGCTGGCTCAACTCACAAGAGAACACCATCAATCAGCCAAGAGCCTCTCCTGTCACGCTCTCTCTACGAGCCGCCCTACACGACCTCTTGTTTGGTGTGGTGGGTGCGTTGTTACCGTGTGATCGTGTGCTCGCGTGGGGCTATTGTTTTACTCATCACTGCTGGAAAAAAACAATTCGTTGGGACATGGTGATGGAATACAAAAAAAAAAAGAAGGATGCGCGGAGGATCTTTGCTGACCGACCGACCGACACCGAAATACTCCGTGCGCCCTTTTGTTGCTGCTGTTTTATTTTTTATTTTCTCACACAACAAATCCATCTCTATCTATAGCAATAAGTCTAAGATAGATTTGCAATGAATCCATATCGTGAGCGAAAGGCTACCTGTATGTCTACGGTTTCCCAGACAGCATACAACGATGTCTCCCCTGTGGGTAACAGGCTCAACAAGACAGTTTGGTAGCCATCTTGTGTATCTATGTGTGTGTATGTCATGTTGGGAAGTTGCAGACGGAAGATTTAGGGGAACTCGGTTTGTCGGGTGTTCTATTATGGCACCCTTATGTCGTTGCGGAGCAAGCGCGTCTGGGGTGTGTAACTTTTCGTCATCAACTCACGTTAGCTCAACAAGTTCACAAAAAATGGGGAGAGCCCGTGGTCTCAAAACCCGGCACATACGAGGCCGCGGGGAAACAAAACAAGAACAGGGTACAAACCACTCGGAAAAAGAAAACAAAATGATAGAAAGAAAAGAACAGGTACCGCACCAACCATTCGAGGAAAGAGACCTCGGAAACCGATCAAAATAACAAGAAAAATAAAAAAACAAGAACAAGGACGATGCTTCCCACACCCGCCTTAGAAAAAATCGAAGGGTAACGTACCAGCACCAGGCACTACGCACCAGGGCATGGGGGTAACGGAGTAAACAGGACAAAGAGGCGGCAGATGGGCAGACAGCCAGATGTGCAGAAACAAAAGCAACCGCAAAAGCGAGGTACCCAACACAGCAGATTAGGAAGGGACGACATGAAAAACGAAACACAGCAGCACAGAGGCCGAAGGCAATACAGACAGACATATAGATCTACCCGCCGGTCGCACCGGTGGTCTAGTGGGTAGCCTCGCAGCCTGCTAAGGGCCAGGTCATGGGTTCGAGTCCCGACAGAGTGAGTTTTTTCTCGCGTATTATATCCTGGTCTCCGTTGGAAGCGACGTGCTGCAAAGCTCGTTGTTAGTAAACTTGATCGACGACTTGATAGGTCGCGTGGGCAGGAATTTTGCTGTACCCTTGTCGCGATAAAAGTATCTCAGGCAGGAATCGCAGGAGGGGTCCAACCCCCCCCTCCTGTGACCCCGGTTAGGTCGTCTAGCTGGTAGAAGTAGAGGCCAGAGGGGTAGACGACAGAGTCCAATGATGGGACAAAAACAACAACAACAACAACAACAACAACAACAACAACAACAACAACAGGAGTATAGCATACAGCAGGGAGGAAACAGGGCGAAACAACATCATCAGCCGGGAACATAGTTCGCCACAATGCTGTCTCGGCCGCCCTACTCGCTTCTACAGCAGTGCCCGGTCACTGTTTCTTCCCCCCCACCGCCGCTTCCCCGACGCTCTTTCTCTTCGGTCCTCAGATGGCCGTACTCTCTGCTTCTGCTTCCCTCGCGCGCTGGCGCTTCGCGGTCCACCTCCTGCCTATGCCATTTCCTCATGAGCCATGCCGCCCCGTCCTCGACCTTGTTGTACCTCACCTCCGGGTCCTTGGCGCTCTCTTTCCATTTCCCCCCTTCCTTTACTGATAAGTGGAGATTGTCTGCCAACGTTAAGAAGAAGAGTGCCGTCATGATATGCAACGAGAACAAGGAGGAACCAGTCGAACATAGATGGAAGTGGGGGATCGAGGAGATTGCAGTAGTGGACCAGTACACATACCTCGGAGTAGAGATCGCAAAAGACTGCTCGTAGAATGCACACATACATGTCCAAGGTAGCGGAAAAGGGCAAAGCGCAATCAGGGAAGCTGCACCCAATCAATTCTCGCAAACCGGCACCTCGAAACACGGATCAAATTGACGGTTTTGAAGAGCGTAATCGTACCGCCGCTAGAGTACGCCGGAGAAGTATGGGAAGGAAATAATCGATAGAGATGGATTCGTTGGGTCCTCACAAACCGGTCTCCGCTGGTGTCTTCAAATATCCATACGAGTACTGCGGTATGGCGGTCCAACTGACGCGGACGCCGTCCTGGTCTACGCCTACAGCACCTACCTATAAACTTCTTCGCCGCGTCAATTTGCAGTTGCAGTCCCTCAGGGGTGTCCGACATACCGACAAAATCATCCGCAAACAGCATTCCTGAAACCGACGTTTCCGTGTCCCCTACTTTTACTCCCTTCCGGACTGCCTCTACGACTTCCAACAGATCGTTGACGAACACCTGGAACAATGTTGGGTACATTGTGCAACCTTGTGGGACCCCCTGCTCAATG
>CACKRE030001031.1:56965-85278 GCA_902602495.3 Ectocarpus sp. CCAP 1310/34
CCCCCCCCCCTTCTCTCTCTCTCTCTCTCTCTCTCTCCCACAAAGCCTCCATTTCCCATCACCACACAGTCAAACCCCGACAACCTCCTCTCTACCCCCCGCTGTTCCAAGCTGAGTCGGCGAAACCGTCGCCAATCCCTTCTCTGCCGTCGGCCGGCTTCTCATCATCCTCCGCTTGGTAGGAGAACTCAAGGCCCGGTACTCATCTCAACCGCTTGACACCAAGCCACCGTGTTCTGCCCGCTCGCGGCGCTCCTGATGATGATGCTGATGCCGCCGCTTTCGTCACCCGCTCTCGTCGTCTTTTTCTCGTTCTTTCTCGTCGAGCCAGTCGTCCCCATTGATGCAGTTGTGCCGGGCAAGCATCTGGTCATCTTGATTGTTTCTACCTGCCCCTTCTTCCGCCCATGCTTGCGCTCGGGCCTCCGCCTCCGCCTCCGCCCCTGCCCGCCGTTCAGTTGCCGTTGCCGTTGCATTGCCTAGTCCTGTCGCCAAGAGCCTCATCGCCGCTTGGATTAAAACGCCGCCCCGCCTCGGCCCCCCGGCCCCGTCGCTGACGTCCGGTGCCGTTGGTTTTTCCACGAGTCTGACTACACCGCCAACACCAACGCCACCGCTACCGCCACGGCTACTGCCACTCAAAGCGGTGCTGGTCGTGTTGTTTGTGGCTTCCGTGGAACAAGTGTCAGCGACCAACATAGGCGTTATGGATGGGGATGGAGTCGACAAGGCTGTTCTTGCGCCTCCGCCACCGCCACCGCCTCCGCCTCCGCCTCCGCCCCCGCCTCCACCTCCACCAGCCCGCGAGTTTAGACCGCCCCATCGGCTGCCAACCGGTGCAGAGTGCTCTGATTCTCGCGCTGGAGGTCGATAAGGGGTGTACGATTCGTGTCGGGGGGTCAGCGTTCTGAGGATGGTTGGCCGACGCTCTGAGTGTGACAATCAGGCCAGAGGGGCAGAGCAAGACCAAAATATATGTAGAGGCACAGAACTACACACGTAGTGAAGAACACATAACACACGCAACACGAGAAGCGAGGGGGCGAGGGGGCGAGGGGTGGCAGGCAACAACAGAACATCTCTTCGGTCCTTACCCGCCCCCTGGACCCTCTGCTGCTTGCCCAATAGGGTCGCAGACTTGGCCCCGATCAGCACATCCATAGCCTTGACGTCAGCCTTGAGCTGCCGGATGGCCGACTTGGTGTTGTACAGTTTGGTGGGGTCGGAGCAATCGGAGGCTGCCTCCCTGACCTCCACCTCCGTCTGGTAATGCGATGAAAATGGTTCGAGGCACGACAGTCAAACGGTGACACAGGAAAGGGGCAGAAGGGGGCGAGGGGTGCGTGTTAGTTGCAACCATTCATTTGTCTTAGATATGGTGACCACAGCGACGTCACCCGCCCCCTGCCCTTGGGAGCAGAACCTTCACCGCGTTGGAGACAAAAAGGGTCCGTGGTCGAGCTCTCTTCTCCTAACTTCCCCCCGTACGGCAAGTACAAGCAACCATTGTCATACCTCATCGACGGCGGCTTCCGCATCACGCAGCTCTATGGTCAGCGCCGCAACCCTGGCCTTCCTCGCTTCCAGCTCCTCGAGGAGAGCGCGTTCTTGGTTCCTCAGCAGGAGAGCCTCTTCCCGGAAGCACGGCAGGTTGCCGCTACCGCCGCCGCCGCCGGTGCTGCCACCCCCGTACAAGTTGTTGACTCTTTGCTCTCCGGCGGCCACCGCCTTGAGGTGCTGCAATACCTCGCCTCTGCGTCGCACCAGCATCGACTCCAAGCAGTCCTTGCGGTCTTCCGATGCGCTGATTCCGGACGCGCTGGTAGTATCCTCGGCGTGAGAAGTTTGGCTCCCGCTCTCACGTCTGCCTCCGATGCTGCTGTAGCCATCGCCGTAGCCGTTTCCTTGGCCGCCCGGCGTTGTCGAGCCTGCTGCTGCTGCTACTTCTTGTGGAGAAGAATCGCCACCGGCAGTGGCACTCGAGATTACCGCAGCGTCCTTCCTGAAAACCTCAACACGAGCCGCCCAGGAATCTGTCCCGACCTCTATCGAGCCCTGTGCATTCAGCAAAATAGGCATCAGGCAATTGACAAGAGCTCGTGGGGAGCAAGATGAGAAAAGGGAAGAGGCCCAGAACAAGGAGTGTGTTGGGGCGTGGAGACAAGCGTTCAACGGGGTTGGATTCAAGTAGTGGGAGGAAGCGTCCTATCTGTGCAAGCCGAGCAGCCGCACATGCCCATCCGATGAAAACTCCACCCGAAAGTATCTAATCTGAAGGCATGTATGTAATCGGCCGACGAGTGTCTAGCAGAAACTGGTCGGCAACACATCATGTCCAGCGGGCGGTCTCGGTATCTGCTTCACCTAGAGCTACCGAACTTTGACCACAATTTTGGCCAAACACACTTGTCAACGGGGTTGTGGGGGGCCTAAACTACTCCACAGCATGCTCTTATCGCCGTTGAGCGAATACCTACCCCTGGTGGTTCCTCCCTTGCTAGCCTGGGTGCCACCCTCTCTTGTTCTGCGCGCCACGCGGCCGGGTCCACGGTAGGCTCGATCATGCTTCCCCTGGAATATCGCGACACGGGACACACCGAGGAAACAAAGGGAAAACAAACATCAAAGGTACGACAACCACCGCTCGAATAAATGCGTATCGACAAAAACAAGAAATTGGGGCAGTTGGTCACACAGCACAAGCTCGAGCGCGCAATCACATTGCTGTCACACTCACATGAAGGCGAAGCCGTCGGTAGATGAGCCCCTTCCCCACAGACACGAGACCGCCTGTGCAGCGATTATCTCAGCAGGGTGGAACAGAAGAACAGAGACATATTTATACGTCAGCGGTCGACGGTCGGAACGTGGAACGTGCGTCATCATCATCACCGTCGGTTTCCTACTTGCGAGAAAGGTTGCTCTCCGTTGTCACTTCACACGCGTATCCCAACCTGTGCCCGTTGCAAAAGGAAAAAGTGGCAAGCAGCTTCCGGTGGTTGTGATGGCTCACCTCGCCGTCCTCCAAGTAACCGCTGCCGCCGCCGCCGCCACCACCGTGTCCATCATCCGCCGACAAGCCGAACTGCGATGTATAGCACGAGCAGCGAGGGGAAGAACCGGAACAGGAACACCAGCAGGACGTGTACCCGCCCGAGGAAGAAACCACTGCCATCGTTGCCATCATCGACGCCAGCTCCGGTAGCGGAGTGAAACGCCGCCTACCGTTGTCGCCAGCACCGCTGCCGCTGTTGTTGTTCCCGCGGGCACCGGCAGCAGGCGCCGCCACCGACGCCCTCTCGATGTTTCTTTCATCGTCCTTACCTGCGGTAGCTCTCGCCTTCTTGCTTAAATGGATCACGCGGTGGCGTCTACGACCGGCCGCGGTGTTGTTATTCGAGGAAGCGGAGTCGCTTCTCCCGTGCCTGCCGATGCTGCCGGCCTCGGCTCTGCTACCTCCCGTCGCCCGGCTGGCTGTGGTCGTCTCTCCCGACTTTCCTTTGGTGGCCCCGACCCGGCCCTCGCCCGGGCGCCGGACGACAATGCTGTCCTCCTCGTCCTGCGTTCCTCGTTCGTCGCTGTAGTCGGTCAGTCGCTTCGCCTCCTGATCCCACTTCCACTCGTCCTCTCGGTCCCCGACTCCCTGCGACAGCGCCGTCTTCACCTTGTTCAGCACGGCGTGTGAGAGCCAGCCCAGAAGCTCTAGCACCGCTGTCCCGGAGCCCACCGCAAGGTTTGTCGGAGACACTGTTGCTGCTGCTGCTTCTGCTGAAGCTTCTGATGGAGATGGCGATCCCGTTCCTACCGCTTCTCCTACTTCTTCTTCAGGCTGCGATGGTTCAAAGCCCAACCTCTATCGAGTTTGGTGTTTGTTTTGTGTGTACAGCGTGACAGGCGGCGGCGATGGAGGGAGGAAGGGCAGCGGTAACACGACAGCAATATGAGAACATGAAACAGGAAGGATATTGCTCTAGATTATTTCAGCCCTTCAGTTGTCAACGTCGTGAATGTACTCCACCTCATCTCTCCCTCCCCTCAGAAACAGAAAGCATAATTGGATAGTTCATTCACTCCCCCGGTGTAGTCGAACAAGCGAGCGTGCATCCAAAACATTTAGGGTTTCTTGTTCAAATCACGAACGACCTGCCGTACTGATCAACCAACCGAAGGAGGCCAACGGACAAACCTGACACGCTTGGAGGATGTCCGCGCAGACGGCGACTGGCGTGTCCGTAGCAGTACAGTCGAAGCCAGCGCAACCGTCACCGCCACCACCTAGCTGCTCGAGTAACCACTTGGACAGGGCAACAAAGTCGAGGAAATGCTCCTGGCGGGAAGGGAACGTCGGCGGGTCGCTACCCCACTCGCCGTCATCGTCACAGCCGCCACCTCCATTGGCGCCAGGAACCGCGAAGTGGAGTCTTGGCCAGAGGAAGTAGGTAGTAAGGTAGGCGAATGGGAAGGTGGCATTCGTCGCCCGTCGGAAACAACGGCGGCAAGTCCAGAATTCATGAGGGGGAGGGGGCAGGAGGCACACGTTGAGAGTCATGACGCACGGGGAGAAGGAATGCGGCAAACATCCCGATGGTGCGTTCAGCATATACCGAAATGTGCAGACTGGTGCAGAGAACAGATGGGGCGAAACCACAACACACTTAAAAACAAGACGGTCAAGAAATCGAACATCGCCACCATTACTCAAAAGATCGACCTCCTCGTCTCCACATCGAAATTCGTGGGAGGGGCGTGCCGAAGGAGACGGCATACCTGGAGAGTGGAGGTTTGTTTCTCGTTCGCAGGTCCTTGTCGTAGCCCAGGATCGACAAACGGTCCGAGAGTGCCTGCATGGCTACAAGGTTCTTCCCTGCGAGAGTTTACGAGAAAGCATTCGCCGTGGTCAGGAAAGGAGGGGAAGTCGAAGGAGGTTCATCTAGTGTCCACTGCTGCTGCTGCTGTTGACCGTGTTTCTGGGTGGCCGGGAGGGAGGTCAGGGAGGGCATCATTTTCGGCGCTAGCCGAGCTCTTGGGGTACCACAGTCAAGCTAGGATAACACGGTCATGCTGCGAGGCCAGCCGATGCCCCTGCTTACAGCTTTTTGCCGGGGTTGATTCTCGTACCTGAAACCGGCACGCTTCGAGCCGCTGAGGCTGCTACCGCCTCCCATCCTCTCTCAGGTGTAGCGGAAGCAGCAGGGGCGGTGGTGGCGGCGGCGGCGGCTTCGACAGCCGTCGTGGCAGCATTGGCGGCACAAGTACCGGCAGCGTTAGTGTTCACAACAGCTGAACCAGCCAACCTACCGTGCCGCCGTCGCCGCTGTTTCTCCTCTCGGGCCTTCCGCCCGGACAGCGCCGCCGCCCCCGCCGTCGTCGTCTCCATCTCCTTTGCTTCTGTTACGTCCTTTTTCTTATCGACGTCAACGCAGGCGGCACTCTCTCCTGGTCGACGGCAAGGGGAGGACGGCACGGAGAACGAAGACACCGACTTGGAACGGCTACTGTCGGTTCCGGCTTCGGAGTTGTGGGTGGTGCGGCGCTTGTTGTTGTGGTCGCTCTTCTTTTTCCTCCTCTCTTGTCTCTCTTGCGTCCTGCGACGGTTGCCGCACTCTTTATCGTTGCGGTCGTCATTGTTTTCAGCCGCCATCATCATCTCGACGTCGTCGTGTCTGCTCCCCCCTCCTCCTCCTCCCCCTTCTCGTGCTCCTTCTATCGCCCCTCCATCCCTGCCGCTGCGGCTGCGGGTACCGCCGCTGCTGCTGCTATTGCTTTCATGCCTGAGTTCTTGTCCTCGGCCACGCGACGATGGCGTTGACGATGATGACGGTGATGATGTCGTCGTCGTACCCGAATTGGACTTGGACTTGTTCGCGCTCGTGACTCTTGCTCTCCTTCCAACGACCACAGCCGGAAGAGTCGAGCCTCTAGCGCCATCGCCTGCTGCCACCGACGGTGCTGCTGGTACTGTTGGGGCGCGGCTGTTTTTGTTGTCCTCGCAAGTGGTCGGACGAGGGGGGCGCTCTTCTTGCTGCTGCGATTGAGTTGGCTGTTCCCAAGCAGGCGCTCTTGAAGCCGGCTCTCCTTTCATTCCAACTACAACGGCCTGACTCTCGTCACATCTCGGATCAGTCCCATTCACCTTGATGGGCGTGGCATCGTTGAACCTCACGACGGCTGGTCCAAGCGGTGATTGCTGCGACGGTGGCGGCGGCGAAGGCGACCACCGCGCACTACTTCCTTTCGCTCCCTCGCTCTCCCGCCCTGCCGCTGTAGCCGCAGCCGCAGCCGCTGCCGCTTTTGCTGCCTTCACTTTCGCGGCTAAGCTACCGGCCCTTACCCTCGGTAGCACAATGTCGCTTGCCGCCACTACGGCCCCTACCGGGAGCGGCTGTGGCGTGGCTGTCTGAGCAACCTCAGACCACGGAGCAGCGAGAACCACCGGGTGCTGCTCGGGGTTATGCTGGTGACGATTCTTCGTCGCGTCCGCCCTGGCATGCATCGCAGAAGTAGACGTCAGACTGGAAGTAGCAGTGCCGGTAGTCCTTTTCCGTTCCTCGTTTCCGATGGTCACGGAAGATGCGGTGGTGCCCACGTCCGCCCCATTTGCTTGCGTCGGGACCGCCACTTCTACGATAGTGTTCTGGCCGTCTTTAATGCCACTGCGGACAACATGATCCACCTTGCCTCCAGACAACCTGGGCTCACCCATAGCATGACGTTGCTGCTGCTGCTGCTGCTGCTGCTGCTTCAAGTTATCGTACTGTTGCTTCCATTCGTTTCTAACCACTCCTTCGTTCCTCCCCCGGCGGGTGTGGCTGCTACTGTTGCCGTTCATTTTGTCGTGATGACAGGAGTGGTGGCGATTGTTCTGATGACGATGGTGGTGGTGCTGGTGGTGGTGCTGGTGGTGGTGCTGTTGTTGATGATGGCAACGGTCGTCGTCATCGCCGTTGCTGCTGAAACCACCGAGTCTGTGGGCGAGGACGCCCGCGGTCGCCGCTTCGCCGGTCTGTTCGGGACGGAGGTCGTGATATCTTGTTCTTGTCCGGATCGCGGCAGAGGTGGCTTCAACTACCGCGCCAATGTGGTCAATAGAGGGAGGAACCACCGCTTCTCCCTCAGCCAGAGCAGGGGTGCCCGAGTCGAGGGCGAAGCCGGCAGGCCCATTTCTGCGGAGGTCCATACCGCGTCGACACTCATCCCCGCTCGTCACAGCTCGTCGCGACGGGGGCAGGTTGCCTGCTGCGGTTGTTGCTGGTGTTGCTGGTGTTGCAGCTGCAATCTTTCTGGGCGCCGGGTTCTTCGGCTTCAGATGGCGAGCGATCTGGAGGCGTGCGGTTGGGTACCGGCGGAGGAGGGTAGAACCATAGGGAGACAGAATAAAAATGAAGACGGCACGGGATGTGTAGTTTTTGAGCGGATGGTTGGTGCGTTTCTTCACCACTACTTGTTCTTTTTCGAAGGTCACCTTGGCCCTAGTTGCTGTGATTGTTCTTGCGCTGAGAGAAACACCACTTGTTACCTCAAGTGGAACCAGCAGAGGACAATCGCTTTGCTCTACTTTACCTCGAATAATGGTCCGGGAGAGCTGAAAAAAGAAGTTGCCACTTTTGACTGCGAACCGTACCACACTGTAGAAGTGTCGACGACACATGGAAGAACGTGAAAACAAGGGATATCTACAGTGGCAGGCATATCAGATGATGGGGTCTTGTTGTGAGCGTTCTTGCAATCCAAACGATGAACACAGGCGTTTTACCTGTGGGGGAAGGGTAGCAGGGTTCCCCTTCCCGGCCATCTTCCGCTTCATGGTAAGGGCGATTGAGTGTGCCTTTGACGTACAATAGAGACAACGCAAGCAAGGGAGGAACAAGTTCAGAATATATGTTCTGAAGTTATAGCTGCTAGGTGTTCAGGTGTTCAGGTGTTCAGTCTCATCGGGTCAATATCCTGGGTAGGAAGAAGTTTCATTTGTATCCCCCGACCCTTTGCCCGACCTTGAAGGAGGGTAGTCTGGTTAGCTCAACTCAGTCTTCTCGCATTCTTGGCTTGGCTCTGTGGAAGACTACTGCTGCTGTGTGCCGTTGCCCGCGGGTGACTGCTACTAGGTTGACAAAAACTTATCGGGATAGTGACAGTTGCTTGCACTCGCGACGTTCATTTTTCGACCCTTCCCCCTCTTGGGATGCGGGCAGAAGAAAGACGACTTCCTCGCTCGGCGGTTGGCAAGCGGCGGCTTGATCGCGCCCCCAGCATGGGCAGTATCAACGGAGCCGTCGGCTCGTAGAGCACTCCTACTGCAACTGTTTCAATTGCTTCCTTTCTCGACGTGAATACCATCATAACAGAGGGTTCCAAATGATTTTGGCTTCATCACGTGAAGGATGTACACAATGATAAGGCTCAGGAAACACAACAAGCACGTACATAGAAAACCATAATAGACTTCGTAAGTCGCGAGGGAAGGGATTGCTGTACCCTTCTCGCGATAACAATACCTCAGGCAGGAACCGCAGGAGGGGGTCCAGCCCCCCCCTCCTATGTGACCCCGGTTGGGTCGTCTAGCTAGTAGAAGTGGAGGATAGGGGCCAGAGGGGCAGACGACAGAGTCCAATGATGGAAGAAAAAAAAGTAATAGACTACATTTGGTGCTGTGGGGCGTGGTTCAGTCAAGCGAGAAGACGGCAAATCGCAATAAATTTTGAACAAGCGGACGGCGGACAATTCACTGAACTTCGTTCCAATCCGAAAGAGGAGTATATCCTCGGTACATTTCGGCAGAACTTCATTTGGGTCTTCAAGCAGGACACACCCCAGCCCGTCCGCGTATTTTGTGCGTTCTGCGATAGGAACCAACCTACAGTACCATCGTCCGTGCCTACCGGAGATAACATAGCCGGGAGCTACGGGTCGGTATGAGTTTGCTTTAGCGTCTAGACATTGTGCATCAACTCCTCTTCTTCGATCTCTTTCCACCGACAGCCAAAACCATCATGGAGCAGCTGTGGCGGTGAAAACCCAGAAAACGCTTGAACCAGCGCCCAATGACAACTTGACGATGTTTTGTCGGGCTTTGCGTGTCCGTGTTCGGCCATGTAGCGGGTGTAGATCTCTGCTATTTTCACATCCAGGTATGCGGACACTTAGCCCAGGTTCATGATCGGATTGAACTACGTTTCAGTTGAAATTTGTTGTTGAAATGGTTCCTGCTTGTCGGTTTACACCGCCTAAAGCGAGGGACCGAGGACAGGTAATGTTTTTGAATTCGAGAGTGAGAACTGAGAGAATATCCATGTTTCCTGAATGATGCAGTGGTCGGGTGCGCCCTACAGTGCAGCTTCACACCAAGTTCAAATATTTGGCCGCCTGACGGTGCACGTTCGGGCTACGACTACCTGGTGTCAAACGCTGTTGGACACCATTTTGTTTCAGGTTTCAGCGGTCGTTGTTGACTTTCACTTGTTTCCCATTGTGTACAATAGCCAGGTGTACGTGCGCGTGCGGATACGTGACCACCTCCAACAGCAACATTTGCCCAAATACCATCGATTATGAGGATTAAACTGCTCGACTTCTGTGCTCCATCCGTATCGGTATATGCAGCAGTAGCGTGGTCTGGATTTTCGCACGGGACTCGAACTATTTGCGCATTGGGGCGGAAACAAATCAAGCATGGGCCGTTTTCGAAACGGTCGCACCTTAAAGAGGTCATACATTTCTCTGTTGCACGATACATAAGCTGAACGGTACCGCTTTTACGACGTGGCTGTCGCAATCTGATATTACGACCACACGTTCCGGTTTGGGCGCCACGGCTTGTGCGACAGGTGGGGGCCGTGGGTACACATCGCTCATGGTTCGTGCCCATTGAAGATGGTTTTGATGATTTTCGAGCGGTCTCGTAGAAAAGCCCAACAATAATTCTTCGTGCAACTCACAGCATCTGTTGGTGAATGCTTGGATACAATATTTTTTGTGCCTACACGTGCCTACACACAAGCACGTTCTTCGCGGGTACTAGTGTTATATATATCGTCGAAGCAGCAAAACGCGAACAGACGTCCGAAGGTCACAAACAGTCACCGAATGGCTCTTAGTATATCTTCTGTGGTTCGGGATAGCAAATCGGACCCCCCAGGGCTCACCTCGTGCACCCAGGGCCTCTCGTCCGGGTTGGTGTTGATCATGCCCGTCGCCAGCGCCCTCAGCTCCTCTGAGTAGTACGCCAACATGGGCGGATAGTCTCCCTGAAAGGGGTAAGCGTGGATCCCATTTTTTTTTTTGTCTCCCATCATTGGACTCTGTCGTCTGCCCCTCTGGCCCCTATCCTCCACTTCTACCAGCTAGACGACCCACCCGGGGTCACATAGGAGGGGGGGGTTGGACTCCCTGCTGCGGTTCCTGCCTGAGATATTTCTATCGCGAGAAGGGTACAGCAATCCCTTCCCTCGCGACTTACGAAGTCGATCAAGTTTACTAACAACGAGCTTTGCAGCGCGTCGCTTCCAACGGAGGCCAGGATTTAATTAGCGAGAAAAATCTCAAACTGTCGGGACTCGAACCCATGACCTGGCCCGTAGCAGGGTGCGAGGCTACCCACAAGACCACCGGGGCGACCGGGTTGTGGTCGATCAAATCGCACATGGGTGGGTTTCGGTTTTCGGTTGGTTTTCGGCTTGCTCGATACGACGTAGTTTTTTGGGTTTTCGTTGGAAAGCACACGCGAGACGGTTTACGACGACTGAGGAAAACAAGGTGTAATGTCTATCATATTTGGCCCCCAGAGTACGCATACGTATTCCGACGGTGACTCGACGAAAATTGTTGCGAAGGGCAGTTGACAACACCATGCATGTACCCCGGTTTTCTCTACCGCACGAGCGATGACTACCGGCGTAAAGAGCGAAAACGTCGTGCTGATGGCGAAGGCATTCTGACAGGCCGGGCCATCCTTCAGCAAACACAGGGACGAACAATGGTGGCAACCCAAGGCAACGTGACAAACGCTCCACCTGAACGTGTCCCGTGGAGGCATACACCCCCGTCAACCTGAGACGCTGGTGCGGCGCAGCACAGGGCCAACGCACGGCACAAAATTTAAGTCCCAGGTCCTATCACTGCCACCACTTCATCAGTGCATGCCATAGATGCGCCCTGATTGTTTTGTTCCTTCGTCGCTTGGGGGGGAATGACTGCTTGACCGTTTTAATGTGGAGAAACGTGCTCATTCTGAATGCACGTATGCGTAGACCGCTGCGGTCCGCCTGTTTTTGGTAGGTAAATCTCACTAGTACGATACAGGCAAAAGGAATGTAAGAGCATGATACTTCTTGTTCTTACGCTGCTGATCTTCTTATAGAGGCTGTAGAGGCTGAGGCTTTCGCTCTTGAAGGGGCTCCGCAGCATGGCGAGCTCGTACAGGACGCAGCCCAGCGACCACACGTCGCTCTTCCAGCTGTAGCCGCCGCCGCCCAGCACCTCGATGGACATATAGAGCGGGGTGCCGACTTTCGAGTAGGCCAGTTCGTCGTTCGTGTTCATTACCCTGCCCAGCCCTAGGTCTCCCACCTTGACCTGTAACCACAAAGGGCACCATATGCAGTTTGTTACATTCGGAGCCATATGCTTAAAGTACAAAGAGAAAATTCGGCTCTCTCCCGATACACCGAATTATCTGTGCAAGAGAAGCCGAGCGGGAAAGCCTATACCGCCAGACAAATCATCAAATAGGAGGTGTTCATCCAGCTTCATAGGCGAGTGGGTGTTGCTTACAGGTGTCACAATCATTCAGTAACTTTCGCCTGGCGTAGACGACGATGGCAGCCGGAAACTCCTTCCGGTGTGATTTGAGGCAGAGAGGGTGCTAGCGTTCGCTATAGAATGAGCCGTAACCTAGCAACCCTTGAAAGCAATGGCTTCGCTTCGCTTGTCTGAATAGGTCAGGAGTGTGGGGAGCGTTGCTGATTGAAAGAGAAGGCGAGGCAAAGACGAAAAACAATTGTTGCTCGGGTGTACATCAGAAAAAGTCCACTGGGTCTCAAATCAACAACCTGTCTACGAAGTAGAGAACAAAGTATCGTTCACCCGATTCGCCGAAACGTCAAAAAGCAGCCTGCCCTTTGGCGTGTGTGACCGTTGGTAGGCACATGTTATGGAGGACCCGATATGCGGAGGTGTACCGATTCAGGTAAACGTCAATCGACGAATACCCTGCGAATCCGGTCCTCCTTAACACACACCTGTACCGCGTTCCGGCGAAGGCGAAGAAAAACGTTAGGGAGGAAAAACAACAATTGGTTCGTTGTTGCTATTACTGCGGCTATTGTTGCGGTTGTAGTTGGTGGTTGTGTGGTTGGTGCTGATGTTGCTGCTGTTGATGGTGGTGCTGCTGATGGCGTCCATCGCCGAGATGGTGTTACTCGCGTGCCGTGGCGTAAAACCGCCGCCTTGACTTTGCCTATTGCTTGTACGCCCACACACCTGTCCCTTCAGGGTGAGGAAAATGTTGGCGGGCTTGATGTCCCGGTGCATGATTTTCATCCTGTGCATGTAGCTGATGGCACCACATATCTTGAGAGAGGTGCAAGATCAAAACGTAAACAACGAAGATGGAATCGGAACCCGGAGCAGCAGGTAAAAGGCGAAAGCATGACGTGCGCCAGAGCAGCGGGGGGGGGCGGGGGGAGGAGAACGAAAAGATATCAAGATAACGAACAGGCAGAGAGACACACGCAGAAATAAGGTACGGGGAAATACTACGGGATGGAGAGCTGCATCAGAGCGAAAATCGTGTGACTTGCGGATGGTCGATTCACATTACGTGCCGGACTTGGGAGCAAGGACAATTTGGTGAAGGCCAAAGACGTGTGCTGGTTGACATCAAACAAGTGACAGACTTTCGATGATACCAAAACAGCCATAGGCGAACAAACGAACAAGAATAGCAAGCAACAGCAGCGGCAGTCGTAAAAGCCGAAAAACTCGTTCATTTTGTCATCATTTGCATTCCAACGTGCATGAAAATGGAGTTTTACGCGCTCCTCGAAAATTCGCGGCGCGTAGACCACGTGCAGCCACACGAAAAGGATAGACCACCAAACACAACAGGCACCTCCCCGCTCACCGCCCCTAGTCGCTAAATTATTGCAGGCAGATTGTATCCACCTGAGAGAAGTATCCCCAGATGATGCGTTCCTCGAAATGCACTGCACGCTCCAACGCCTTCCGCACTTGCCTCTTGAGGTCTCCCGCCGCCGCCCTGACGAGGGCGATTGATTCGAAGCGTCGTGGTTTGTGTGTGTGTGTGTTTTCGTCCTATTTATTTTGGCGACAGTCCCCCCCTAGTTCGTGATGAGACGTGTAGTACACTCTTCAGTGTTTGTAGAGTGCTACACTTTTCATTGTATTTTTCGTACAACTACAACCATCCAGGGTCACACAGGAGGAGGTAGACACCAGGGCGTTTTTTTCTTCTTTTTCTAATATTTTTGTGCCCCAACTTCCTCCTGCAGTGCGTGCTGAATTTCATTTTTATCGCGAGAAGGGTCCAGCGGTCCCTTTCCCTCGTCAACGGTGCTAAAGTCGAAGCTCGGTGCTCACGAGTGCCTTTTCAGCTATTTTTCGCCTTCACCTATTTTGTAATTTTTTTACCCCATGGGGAATCGAACTCACGACCTTTGCGACTGGCGGTTTCGAGGCTTGGTCTTGATATTTTTCCCGTCTGTTTGGCGTGGATTAGTGTCGTTGTCGCCTCCTTTTCTTTTTCGGCTTCGGTATTCTATCGCAGTAGTGGTGGGCAACAGCAAGAACCCCAGGACGCCATCAACAAACCGCGACGGTGTGTGTTGCCATTCTGATGCGTTCAAACTCTTTGGGTGGGGGTGACCTTACACGATCGGAACCACCCAAGGGCAAATGAATGTAACCATTCATGATGCTGATTAAGGCTTCTCCGGAGAGAGTTTTTCCGACAAAGACGGAGGCGTCGTCTCAAGTAGCCCAAGGGGGCCGGGTTTCTTTGAAGAAGGTAAATGCTTTATTTTTGTTTCGACAACGACAGCACCACCTCCTTGTCACCATCCAAAATTCCGATTGAGTGAACGCTGAACAGCAGTGGCATACCCTCGTTTTCTGTCGCTGCTGTCTTTCTTCGTTGGTTTTTCCTGTTTCGCCGTTGTTTGTTTTCTTCACTAGCGCGCTTTGTTAGGCAGTCACTGCTTTTGTCTAGGCTCGCTCTCCTGTCTTCATTTTACCCTCCGCCCTTCTCATTTCGATAGGTGTTTCCGACTGGGTTGACGCAGTTTCCTACCACAGCAGTACATCAGTCGTCGTTGCATTCGTCGTTCATCTGTCGATGTTGGTGGTTGCTCTTTGAAACTGGTGTCGCTATTGTTGTTGTCGGTTTACACACTCACCACTCTAAGACGATGACGAGCTCATTGTTGTCCAGGAAGGAATCCTGGTACCGGATGATGTTGCAGTGATCCAAAGACTGCAGAAGGTGCACCTTTTGCACGAAACCACGAAATGTCATCAACCAACCGGGGAAGGAAGCAACAGCACGGCTTGGAGCAGAACTAAAACGGCATGAGGGCGTACACCATCGGAATCGAGAAGAGCGGACGCTTAGACTAACCCCTTTAGGGCTGGATCGCCTTTTGGGGACACTTTTTGTCGCCATCTTCTCCACCTGCTTTACCTCGCGAAGAATGGCAATTTTATGATTGTCTCCTTCTTTGAACTACTCGACCAGGGTGGTGCCGGGGTACACGTTGACGACTCTAGTCTATTTAGTATGGATGCTTTGTAGAGTGGAGGAGTATGAGGGTAATCAACAGGTCGAATCGCGGGGCGACTACGCCGCGGGTTCAACAGCAAAGTTGCGTCGCGTCTGTCTACCCTTGGATGGAAAGTGCTACTAGGGGTAAGCGCGGAAGAAGTACCTAGCCCACCGTTGACAGGAGGCACCGGGCAACCTAGGGCTTGGGTTAGAAGGTCTCGCTTTCCCTCTATAGAAATCTTGAAAACCTTCTTTTCGTGCTCCGTTAACCACGCTCCCGCCAGTCCGCAGTCCCTATCAAATGTCCCCTCGATCGAGGAGACAATTGATAGGGATTAAAGACAAGAGACGGCTCAAGTGGGAAGGCAGCTTTGCACTTGCACCCAGGGATGGAACTGTCTGCACCATCAAATCAGTAGGCGTCATTCGCTCTTTTTCTTACATTCCAGAAATTCGCAAGAACGCCGAATTGTCTGCGCGTGGTAAGGGGTTTAAGCAACAACATCAGCAGCACCACCAACAACAACAACAACAACAACAACAACCACGACAACGACAACCACGAAAAATAAAGCGCTTCGAGCGCGTTTTCTTGCACGACCGCCTTGTATGGCAGACGGACCGCCACTGGCAAAGTTGCAATGACGAGACCACCTACCAAAAACTTCGAAGTACATTTTTTCGTACCTCCCGCATGCACTTGGTTCTGAACTTTTCGCCCATGTCGGACATGGAAACTCTCTTGAGCGCCACGGTCTTCCCGTCCTTCTTCCTCTTGGCTCTGTGTTTTTCGACGGCAAAACAGCGAGCAAGCACCAACACCCGCGGGGGCGGGCACACACACACAAGTATCACCGAACGGGTGTGCACCGAGGGCGACGCCGTTAATGTTAACACTTCCCCCTAGAAACCAAAAACGCATCGTGTCGCCCCTCCCCGGGTATTGCTTACGGCAAGCATCAGCGGCCACCCTCCCTCGCAAAAGGGGGAGCCCGAGATTTTAAATGCATCTGTCATAGTCTGGCCGGGGCAGCCATGCGCTTCCATCGTCGTTGTCTCTCTGTTGCTTGTCTCCTTCTGTGCTTCGCATGGGCTGAAATTCTTCGAAGAAAAGGTGGAGTCGGACGCACAGGGGTCCAGGGTCTCCGACAACGCGCACGGCACCAGAACCCCTTATTCTCGTTCTCCACACTCGTGTCCCTCCACGTGATGGATTCGGTCCCTTTCCCCTCTCCCTGTGTTCGTCAGGTCTGTTTATTGCGTCATCGAAAATAACGGTGATTTGCTCATCGTCAATTGATGCCGTCGACTTCTATCACTCTCAGATGCCCGCCACTATCGACATTAGCCCACGAATAATGTTGTGAACTCACCGATATACGATCGCAAACTTTCCCTTCCCGATCGGCCTCGCGGTCTCGTAATCGTCGATGCAGGTCCGTTTGCTGTTGCTGCCGCTGCTTACCACAGCGCGAATGTCTTGTTGCTGCCAAAGGGGTATCAGGTTATGCAACCCGTTCGACAGGGCGGAAGAAACATGAATAATTGACCTCTATCCACCTCCTCGCGCTGGTGATGCTGTCTGTACCTTGACATGAACAGCTTTCTTCCAACTAATAGGAGGGACAAACACACCTATAAATATTCGTTTTGGTGGAGGGCTTGACCCAAGAAAGTGCACAGCATGAGATTTCAACAAGGCAGCACTATCTACTGCTGCTTCGCGATATTATTGTGTTCAAGGATTAGAGTAACAGCATTGGACAGGTGTGGATCTGCCGTCATACCCGTGTGCTGCAGTAAATCTTTCTTGTGTTCCAGGACTTGGGAGTCCGCATTGGACAGGTTGTTGCTGTTGTTGTTGTTGTTGTTGTTGTTTCTCACATTAGCTCCATAGTCCACAAAAAGCGGAGTAACCAGAAACGGGTATACCCGGATAGATTATCACCATTTCAGGGTACACTTGGAAATCAAGACGACACCAATCTCCGACAGCATCCGCCGTAGATCGCGGCGAAACCAATAAACCGCTGTCTGTGTCTTGTGTGTCCTGTGCCCCGGAAGCATGATGCACGAGGGAGGTCGTGCCCGTTTCTCTCTCTCTCTCTCTGTGCCTTTACTGATTAGTACCACACCGATACTCGCGCGTCAAGCGAGTCCGACCCTGTGTTGAGAAGGGCCGGTAGCCTATGGAGGCGGTGCCCATGAACGATGAACGAGCGAGCGTTGTTGGTGGTTTGGTTGTGGTTATGTATGTGTGTTACACGGTATGTGCGGCACACGTTTTTTTCTGCGGGTTTTATGCTAGAGCGTCGGGCGCCGGGATTTTATGACCATTTCTGGGTACAAAACTGACCTCTTCCGGGTACACCCGTAACCAATATCGGTCAAACCAGAGAGCCCTAACTCCAGCGGAAGTTGCACCCGATGGAGGTTTCTCAAGAAATGGGTACAATGGTTTTTCAGTCAATCAGCTGACAGCCTGGGGGTGCAAGCGTGTTGGTTTCTAACTGTACCCTAAAGTGGTGATAAAGTACCCGGGTATACCCGTTTCTGGTTATTGGTCCTACAAAAAATGGGGAGCCCGTGGTCTCAAAACCCGGCACATACGATGCCGCGGGGAAAAAAATCAAAAGAAAGGTACAAGCCACTCGGAAAAAGAAAACAAAATGATAGAAAGAAAAGAGCAGCTACCGCACCGACCGTTCGAGAAAAGAGCTATCGGAAGCCGATCAAACTAAAACTAGAACAAAAATAAAAATAAAGGAGGACGCTTCCCACACCCGCCGAAAGAAAAATCAAAGGGTAACGTCCCAGCACCAGGCACTCCGCACCAGGGCATGGGAGTAACGGAGCAAACAGGACAAAGAGGCGGCAGATGGGCAGACACCTTATGTACAAAAACAAAAGCAACACCAAGGTGTGAAACTGCGAAACTACACACATGCGAATATTCCAGGATTCAATCGTTGAAACACGCTTCAGTTTGGAATTGGTTGTTGATGCATTTTCTGAGCGAGCGCCCCATCCATCATGCTCGGCTGTCACTCCATCAGCTACCGAAGCCAGCAACGCTACTCAAAGTGAGTTTAAGTGGATCCACGAGAAAGCATCCCCACCCGCGTTCAACACCCTTCTACGCGTACAGACAGTGAGTGGTCGGTTACGCCACGCTGCCCGTCATCCATCACTATCGTCTGTGTAGACTGTAGTTCATTATGGCGCCAACAAGGAACACTCACTCAAGTCGGTTGGGAGTTTAGAACTTGAGGGTGGGTTCAAATTGTTCCAAACAAGTCCTCGAACCCCACCCCGACGCTAAAACCGAAGGTTTATAGCCCCTGTTGGTTTCCCCGGACGAAAAGGAAAGCGAGGGCGCCGGAACGGCAGTAAGGCAGCAGTGGGGGGTACATGTATAGCCTAGTCCACTGTAGTCTGACATTAAAAAAAAAAAACAGAAGACGGGTTAATGGTATCCCAGCGCGCTCAACCAATGCACCTACTATTACTGCAATACTTGCGCAATTTCGTGCGAAGATTTATACGGTAGTCTAGGCTATGCGTGGGCAAACGAAAGTCTAGATAACATGTAGCAGTCTTCCATGTGTTTTTGTATTGACGGTGTGAAAGAATCCTACAAGCGCGATACGCTCTCCGCTCTTCCGTTTTAGACTATTTCTTCTACACTGCCCTTGTCCGATAATGCTGTTGCTCCTGGCGAATAGCTCCATAAGCCGACAGCCAGACAGGGTTCTTCTGCATCAAAAGGCCTAGACTATAGTCTAATCAACACATACATTCAGCAGCAGCAATTTTGTCCACGGACCTCTCCCTGTATGTGAGACTAGACTAGACTATGTGTACATAGTCTACAGAAATGAAGTGCGGCGCTGCGAGTGTTTCTTGCCTGTAATCCGTGCGTATTCCTGCCAGCTACAGTAGTATTTGAAGCTGCTGAGCAGCAGGCAAGACCGTAGACCACATAGACTAATAGTACTAGCATGAAGCACGCTTGGTTACTGCGAACCCGATTGCTAGGCAAGGGATGGAGTCATGCTTTACCCAACGACAGTGCAGCAGCTGCTGTAGTGCCGGCTTGCTCGAAACACCGACCTTGAGGATGACTCAAAGCCAAACACCAAGGTGTCTTGATGATCGGATGCGGGCTATGCTAAGCAATGTACATAATCAGGAGTGCACGAGACGACAGACTACATCGACTAGTCTAGACTAGATGCGGGCTATGCTAAGCAATGTACATAATCAAGAGTGCACGAGACGACAGACTACATCGACTAGTCTAGACTATATGTCCCTTAGTAGTCTTTTGTGATAGACGAGTGACTGCTGTAGACATGGCGATTGTAGACTATTGGCAGACAGGCGAACAGACAGACGGACAGACGGACATGACAGAGGGAATACCACACAGGGACAACAGTAGAGGGCGGAACAGAAAGGATAACCGATAGCGGCTGCCGACGGTTGTGATCAACAAGCCGTTGGTACGTTTGGCAGACGGGTACAACCCGACGGACGGTGGCTGCCTACAGCAGTAGTACACCTTTTTCGCCGCGTTTCTACATCGAAAAATCCAAGTTGGCTAAACCCGTTCGGGACTGTAGTAGTGCACGTACCACTGCCGTAGTAATACTATTGCAGCACCAACCTTCCACGGCTATGATCTTCGCAGCAGCAGTCGTTTTCAGTGCGCCGGCTGATTGATGCATCCGACCGAAAAAAAAAAAAAAAACAGCTTCGGTTGGTGGTGGCTTGCTACGTTGCCGGAAAGCTTTATTTACCGTACATGTATGCATCCACGGCAGCTGTGTAACCAACGTCGTAATAAGTGGGAGAGACGTTTCTTTTGCCGTGAGTTTCCACTCGGTTGTCCTAGAATTTCACCTATCGCACGCAAATCGTGTCAACTTTCACCTTGCGCAAGCTCAAACAGCGTGCACGGTCTCTCCGACAACGTTTCCGTGTGCTCTGATGCTCTGATGCCCACCAAGGAGAGATCTTGAGATCTTGCGAGCAAAGGAGAAACAGAAAGAGGTACGAGGCATATATAGTGTAACAGTGCTGCCTGTATTCCTGGTGCCTGCAGCTCAGTTGGCTGAGACCTTAGACAGAGTGCGCTCAAGAAGATCCACGTTCCAGCACCAGCAGCTGCCTGGTCTGTGTGTCGCGAGTGTTGCTGGTAGCTTGCCCCATGTGGGAAAAGTGGGAATAGAAAACCAAAACATTCGCGCCGAGAACATTCGCGCCTGCTTCATACTGTGAGAGTTCGAGAATCCCTGCAACGCTTGTAGCTCGCTGTTGTCCTGTCAATCGATCAGAGCTGTGGTTGTACTGGGTACTGCCACGCGCAAAAGGGCATGATGAGGTCTCGCCGGACCCACACCACGAGCGCGAGCGTTGAGCAAATGGTAGACAAATAGAAAAACGCAGAGAGGTGGATTTTTTACTTTTTGTTGCCGTTCAAGCCCCCAAGATCCCGATCCCACGACCGTCTGCGGTCTATTCGTTGACGTAGTCAGCTACAAGCTGCTGTATGCATAGAACGAGGAGCGTTGATGGTGAGCAATGTTTTAAGATGTGCCAACCAGTCGCCACAAGAAGGCTGAACGCCACCACTACACGCATACGGCTGTGGCCGCCACTAAAGGCCAGCCCGCCGCACCGTCTCCTGTTGATCCCGCTCTGTACCATCGAATATGAAAAAAAATACACTGCGACATCGGCCTATCGTTCTTGTATGTTAACGACCACAACATGCGGCCGTCTCTCGTGGTGATTACTGCCCCCGGTTTCACGCACCTCGAACTCGGGATGCCATGGAGAGTGGTGGCGGTCCTGCATCGGCTTCCCCTGCGGCTTGTGCCGCGGCTCCCGCTGTTGGTATTGCCGGAGCTGGTGATGGTGATGCTGCCTATCATCGTTACGCTCCAGCCCTACGCCCATGGGCATGGGCAACTCAACCTTAAACTGCAACTGCCGAGAACGTGTTCGTGGCGCGCTTTTTTCCCCCCGTTCTCCCGGCCTCTCGGCAACGATGCCCAAGCGGTTACGCGTCGGTTGACACTGGCGCCGGATCAACCCAAACACGGAGTGTCTCAAGGGTGTCGAGGATGCCGAGGAACGGTGCTGGGTTGGCAGAAAATTAAATCACACCTTTTCGTGATGTATCCACGAGCCCGCACCCGGCGAAGAAGTTAAACAACTTCACCGAGCACCGGAAGAGTAGGAACGACAGACACACTTGCTCTCGAGGTGTGAATACGGAAGAACCTCACCTGCCCTAGTCGCCGACAGATCAGTTCAGGCTGCCGCACGGCGTGTGGTACTGATGAATTGATTTGCTGGGAAACAAGCGGGGTGCGTCGACTGCGACTGCTGTGAGTGATTGACGGTGTCGGCAGCTGCTCCGGCAAATAAACGATCTCGAGGTCGTGCTCAAAGTTGAATAACCTAGATGACCGGACAAGAAGCAAATAGAAGCGACTGGTGGCTTGTACTCCCAATTTTGATTCAACTTCGCTTCTTTTGGGATATCACATGTGGGCCCTGCTAGTAATTACGACAGCAGGTGCGCCCGCGCTACCCACGACAACGTGCTTCCCCGTCGACTGTATGATCATGGTGCTTGTTGACTTGTTGATGTGCAATCCTTCGAAGTATGAAACATTCCGGTTCGTACTTGAACTCGTGTGTGTGTGCGGAAACGGAGACGTGAAGAACAATAAACGCGGCCCAACTTCAAACAGCCCGTTATACATCCAGGTGATGTCACCTCCAATGGAAACAAGGAGGGCAATCCATGTCAAGCCCTCCTGTAGTAGGAAACTGCAGTGCCGACTATTCTAGACTACACACCTGTAGTCCTATGTGGTATTGTGTATGGGATCCGTGTGGTGCGTATTGTGTTCTCTTCTTGCACGAAGGCAACATCACTCAACATGCCCCGTGTCGTCTAGACTACATTTCTAAGTGTAGTATCGGGTGGTGCCTTTGTTGTGTGTTTTCGTCCGATCTAGACTATTGGGCGCCAGTCTACACCGTTCGGTATACTTCTATAATGTTCGTTTGACTCACCAGCCAGGGTCACACAAGAGGCGAACACCTATTCTACTAAGTACAACTGTATCTTCACCGCTGTTGCTGCCTCGCCAGCTTCATATAACGCGAAAAATTGGGTATTCGGCCCTTTTTGTGGAGAACACCTTCATAAAGGTTGAAACTCCCCAACGTCTGTCGAGGACGAAACCCTCTTTTCCACATTTTCCCCTCTTCTTATCATCACACGACAAACAACGTAGACTTCGTCATTCCTTTTCGTCATCTGATTTGAAAGAACACGTTGGTGGTCAAACCCACAACCAAGATACAAGCAGCGTCAGAGAATTTTGGAGGCGATGATCGTATTATACAGTATGTATACGTGCAGCGGCGTACCACGGTACCTCGAATTTCATCTCTCCGAGACTCTTTGTCTTAGCCTTCAAGAGCATGGGGGAGGAGCCGAGAGGTAAGATGGCTGGATAGATGCCGAACACCTCGAGTTTACGAAACAGGCAGGCTACTAGGTAGGTACAGATGGCGCCACCACTGACTCCACTTGGTATGGAGAAAATACTCCGTTTTGTAGAAGCTTTTCAGCTTCTATAGTCTAGAACAACAAGACTGTAGTTGGTGTACAGATCCGACAACTGCGTTGCACGCGGCGGGTAGTAGCTGCAGCCCTGACATAAGAATGTCAATATCGGGTCTTCAACTCAGTCACATTTTGGACGAGAGCAACCGTTCGATGTACAACGCAAGCAAATTACATCTTCGAAGAAGGTGTAAGTCTAGGTCTGTGCTGGCAGACCCGCTGGAACCCTGAATGCGTCATAAGAGTATCCGTTTTTTCTTTGTTTCATCCGCCGGTGGTCAAAATACTTAGCCCGCCATTTCTTGCTCCGATTCTCAAGCCCATTTTGTCACCCCGTACTTCTTGCCACCACCGGCTGAAAGGACAATACTCGAAGCAGGAAACAGCGATGCCCGTCTCGTTGTGGCTCCAAGACGCTGTTCAGTTGTCAGCCCGCTAATAAAAAGCATCCCCACAAGAAGTCGAGAAGAAGATAGGCGAAGATTCTTGGACAAAGTAAAAAATGGCGCAAGAATTTGGGCCAAGCCGCAGGCGCCACGATAACAAAGAGCATTTGAAAGCTTGTGGCTCATCACCAACGCCAACGCCAAATCTACCATTCGCAAAAACCGTCACACCGCCAATACAACGGACACACCACTATGCTCGATCAGTCGCAAACGGGACGACGTCTGTCTCCTTGTTGGCAATTTTGGCTTTCTCTTCTTCCTCCTTCTTCTTTCTCCTCGGAAGGATGTAACGGACCATGTAAGCATGCACGAGGCTCTTCATCTGGGACGCCTGTGCGGACTGGATAAGGATGGCTGTCGGTTTCACGAAGCTCGTCTGTTCTCCTTCCCGTGCCGCCAGCGTCATCACCGCCGTCTCCTGTGTCGGGTGTGGGTGTGGTAGTTCGTGTAGGGAGTCGGGCAAGGAAGAAAGCCAAGTTAACTATTTCATCGCAGTGGGGGGGGGCACCTGTTGATAATAAATTGCAACCTCGACAGAGTCGTCTTATTTTTTAGTTCATGACAACCTTCATGGAAACCACGAGTGGCCGTCGGTACCCGATTTGCTCGGAACCCAAAACATCTTGAAGCGGGCGATGACGCAGCACCGTTCAGGCTCTGCGATGAAATGCAAAGCGTCAGGAACGACAGAGACGCATGCCCAACATGGCGGGCACTCGTCGTAAACCACCACACATATACACCGATATATATCGTGCGTTCTATTTTTGATGTGCTGTACATATCGTGTGTGCGTACCTCGTTCGAGCAAACGAAGGACCCGATGCTGTCAAACCCGTACTCCGCCAGGATGGGGCGATCACCGTCGGTCGCGTCGAGGAACTGCACTCCGTCTGCGCCGATCCCGACTACTACGGGTTTTTCCTGTGAAAACCCGTCGAAGTACGCCCGGCCGAAGCTGGGATTCTCGCGCATGAGGCCCATGAATAGGGCTCTTGCTTCCTTCATGGCGAAGAAAACATCAAGAGCAGCGAACTGGCGATTGGAATGCAGGTTGCAAGTTTGTGGGACATGTCCATACAGTATTCTACTCAGGTCAAATATCCTATGTGTAGGTTGACTACACATCTTTCGTTGGTTGGAATACAGCTGGAGAAAGCGCGGTGGTGAAAGCTGTGAATATCCTCGCTCTGTCGGGGTTGTAAATAGCATTTTCCCGCCCGTAACCTTCCGTCCGATGTGCAATCAATTTTCTTTGCCGGGAATATCGTACGGAGAGATACTAAAGCAGTGGCCCGCAGCTCAAGACGAACGTAAAAGAATGAGATGCGAAGCAGACCATTTGTTCCCAAGAACAAGCGACCGCCGCTTCTCGCGTTCCTGACGTTGGTTGGATATTGGTTGACTCCCCCATGACTTCATAATGACGCGGGCGGACCCCCGTGGAGGAGGGGCACAGTAGGCCGGTGTTCCCCGTACTTTCTATGCATATGTAGGTGTTAATTTTTCTTAGGTGACGAATGTACCGCAGTAAACTGGATAAGTGCTTAATTTATCGGCCATAGGTCGAAGAGCTGGCTTCTTGGAAGATTCCAAACGTGCTGCACTTCGCAGGGCGATGCGCACAATAAAGCTCCGTCGACCAACTTTTTCGGTCGGTATTGGGTCCCGCCAGCCCGGAATATCGAATACTACCATCAGTGCTGCCATTGATGAAAGGGAAAGTACATGATGTTAAGCCCTACTGGCCTGTTGTATACATGCAGCTAGAAGAACCGGAACCCCGTAACATCGGTGATGAAGAACCGACGAACTCCGTCCCCGCCTGCAAGGGCTGCCAAGGTTTTTGGTCCCCACGACTATTTGCTGACTTGCTGCCAGTACTTCATGACCGCTTGAACGGATGGTGTTTCTTCACGAGATTCTATTGCTTTGAACGATCCTTGTCTCACTTTTGTGTTCCGCACTGTTCTCTATTTCTCTTTTACCTTCTTGCTGATACCCTTCAGGCTCATCATGTAGTACGCCAGGATCTTGTTGGCAAGGTCCTTCGTCCCCCTGAACTCATCCCCTTCGGGCTGGGCTAGAATCTACCGTATGGGTGTCGAAGAATACAAGATGTGGCGCGAGGTGGAGAACGGCGACCTCGAAACATCGATGTGGAGTGAAAGGAAGCGTTATTTCAACTCGATCCACCATATAGAGATCATGTGTGCAAAGGCACGATGTGCCTTTGTTTTCGAGGAAAGCTCTGAACCTCGGTTCCCTATCACCTTTTTTGCCTGCTCACGAACCTGCGGCGGGACGAGAGTTGTAAGCTCTTTCTCGAGAGAGCCAGCTGTGCAGTTTTTCTTGTCGTAGTCGCCTCTGCTCGCTTGTAACTACCGTTTGATACGACGGAGAGAAGGGGGCATATCATGAAGTGTGTACGCAGATTTTCTGAGAGCTGATGGGAAAAGGACGATCAACGTGAGGGCATTCAAGGTGACGGCAGATGATAGACAACACGGCACGAAGTCGTTTTCAGAAGCGACGCGTGGCCTGGATTTTACGCTTGTTTCGTCTGTTTGTCGCCACTGCCGCGCGTCCCCATCGTGGTATTACTACGTCATGACATAGGCTAGTAGACCTTGCCACGTGAACCCTCAAAACGTCATGAACCAATGGTCATCCATCCTCTTCTTCCCCTCACTGACATCTACGATGGGAGGAAGGAAGGGAAACATGCAGCAATGAAAGGCGCGTTTAACGCCCCGGTGTTGACCCCTGTCTAATTCACATAGGAGCGCACGCCAGAGCACTACACGTGCAGAGTGTTTTTGGGTCCTAGTCAACGTTGACACGAAAACATGCGAGACTCTGACAATGGTGGATTCATCTGCCCTCAAGGGAAACTGGCTATCCAGGAAACCAACCGAAGGCTTCTTTGGGGTACCCTGACGGTAACACGAGGTATGACATTGTCAGTATGAAGACCTCAAAAGGCCTTTGATCAGGCGCCACCTCGCTCCACATGCCTGAAATGCCGCCAGCTGCACGCTGTCCTCCGTACTCACCATGTAGACACCGTCGCACAAGTCCTGAACAGCCTTCGTGCATGCGCTCATTCCATACGGTCAAATGTGCGTTTTGGGGGCGGAGGTGTGTTGTGAAGCAAAGTTGTGCGTACGGCTTCCACTTGCAGTTTTTGTTTTGGTGGGTGTGTCTAGCTTCGAGGGACACAACGCCGCGCCTCATCAGCTCCGCCGTTTTCGCTGGGATAGCAACACCGTCCGCCCATGCACGCAAAATGCCGTCCGACGATAGATGGTCAGTGCCGCTAGTATTGTGTTCTCGCCATCGCCCACGCACACGCGAGCCACTTCCAAGCCTCCCACCCACTCCTACTGATTTTCCGCAGGCGCACCAGCCCCGATCATTATAATCAATCCCTACAGAAACTCTACGATCTGCTTGTAGAATCCAGTATATGATGTGTTTTGACGCAGTATACAATGTGTTTTGACGCGTGTGGTGCACATCCGCTCACCTGCAGATAAGTGAGCTTGATACCCGCCAAGTCATCGTCGTCGGGACGCAAGTGTAGCCGCACCTTGAACAAAAGTTGGAATTTTTTCACCCCCGAGGTCGCGGCAGCCTGGGTTCTCCACTGAGCAACCTGTGCAGGGCGTGTGAAGATGGGCGGATGTGTTTTTAACAGAAAGGTTCAGCAGTTTGATGAGAGATGATAATGAGGGGCACCGTTCGAGGTCGAGAGCAGCTTGCTAACCGGCTGACGAGCAGCTCGGACAGATACAAGAGACATGGAAAGGACCGGCAGCAAACAGAAGGGTCAAGCCACGAATTTCACACATGCACACAATAAGGGGATGCAGATGTCAGCAGCCGCTCACAGAGAGAAAGATCTACGGTACAAGGAACCTAGGAACTCATTTGATACCACCACTTGCGAGACAATGCTGACCGAGGGAAGCGCACAAGCCAACAAAAAGCTGGAACACACAATGCCGTTTGGAAATTGTGCCGGTCTTGGCACACGCCATCACCTTCCTCGCACTTTCTCCCATCGTTGGTTTCTCACCCCTTGGGGCTATTTCACCGATCGCGCTCAAAAATAAGGAAAGCATGATTTAGGTATGTGAGTTGCATTCCGCGCCCCTCATTGCACTCGCGGGGTGCCAAAAAAAACAAAATGGGAATGACTTCAAAACATGTCGCACCCTGGTGTCGTGCCCCCCACAATTACGGTAGTCACCGAAGTCCCGAGCATGTCAACACCGAATATTGTCTGCTTCGGTTGCTAAACGCCATGCAGAGTTCCGCCGATATTGATCTCCAACCTCAAACCTCAACGTGTCGCCGTCCAACGCGACAATCACGTCCGGGGACGCTGTCAGCAATCGGAGACATGTTGCTGCTTGGAGCACGTGTTAGCGAGTTCGTTTATACTTCAAGTCTATGTGCCAAGAACTGGTTTGCTGGTTATCCTGTACGAAAGCTGTGAAACTGATCCCTTTAGAAAAATGTGATGATGACAACGCAAATATTTGCTCTGATGCATTCTCATTGGTCAGCAGGGTAGCGCGGTGAACGCTACTTCAGTATAAAATAATAACCAAGACACAAACACAATTGTTGTGTCGCGGACGGCTATCTGCTCCTTACCGTGTCCAATATCCTCTCCTTAGCTCGTAGGGCTCTCTGTCCGTCCGTATTGGTGACCTCAAACACCGTGAAAGCAGTGCAGCATTTTAGACCGATCTTGGATGCGATCTGGCGGTTGTTTACAAGGAGGTCATCATGAGTTTGAAGGATTAAGATGAGGCCGTCGTGCGCACGAGGTGTATGCATTTCATCAAAGGCGGGCTGTAAAGTAGAATTTTGCAATCGAGTAACTTTCTATGGTAGAGCAAACACTCGACTCACGCGTGTCCGGACAAACTTACCACGGATGGGTTAGATCGCTTGGGGAGCTGATACAACTAGGGGACATGGATGACCCAACACAATTCGGCGTATGGCATGCTCCACCACAAATCAGCCTTTGCCGGTGACTTCAAACAATTGGTGAACACTGCTTGCTACGCATGTCCAGTGTACTCGGTCTCGCGCAGTTGTGTGCGGACCAGAGACGTACAGCAGGTAAGACCACGACGAGCAACCGCAGGGGAAAACAAGAAACAATATATAACTCCATGAATGCCTACAACTAGTCTTAGCTACGCCATTAGCTACCTGTTTTTCCAGGTCTGTTACGGAAGTCCACGAGTCCGCCATGACTTCCACCTTGTTCCCGTCTTGGAGACGAACTAGAACGGGAACAGCCGACAGCTGCACGAGAGCCATGATTTCGACGTCGCACGGCGCTGCCTTTCGAGGTGCCAAAGAACTCTCCTACAACATAGATAATCAGAGCAGCGGGGTCCGGGGGGGGGGG
>CACKRE030001031.1:85369-96942 GCA_902602495.3 Ectocarpus sp. CCAP 1310/34
GCATGGACCATTGACCACGCGTCCTCGAGAGGACCGGCCATTGTTCCCACAGGACCGATTACGGATAGCCAATCGTTCCTTCCTACTTTGCCAAAGGTGGCTCAAAAATGTCTTTCCTAGTCTATCTATCCCAACGATATCCCTTGCCGCCTTTTTAAACCACATCCTTCTCCCCGGTACAGCTACCGTCTTCTCCTCTCTATCCCATGCCTCAAACATATCTGTACCTCCCTTGTATTTTTCCCAGCTCAGTCATGTACACTTCCTTCTCCTTTTCGTACAACTGACATTCCACGACTACATGAACACGGTCTTCGTATTCGAAGCCGCAATCACATTTGAACTTGTCGTCCTCGTCGTCTACCGTCCTATGTCGTCGTCGACGTTCTCGAAGGCCTATGTCCCCCGTCCTGAAATTGACCTCAAGCTTTGTCCCTGCATCCATTGGTCCATGAAGGTAATCCTTGAACCCTATTCCTTCCTTCAACATTCCGTACACTTTTAGAACGTCCTTATCCTTGGAATATTTCCTTAGATTCTGTTCTTCCCTCTCGGCACGAGCAACAGATATCTTATCCTTGAACCCCTGAAGACCCGCCGTTTCCAGCGTTTCATCTTCGCCGATGTCGAACCCCTTCCATACGTCCTCTACAACCTTGACCCATTCCGTGGGTTGTCTACCCCCTCTTTTCCTTTGCCCACTTTGCCTCCCATACTATTCTCAGCAACCTCTCCTCTCCCATCCCGCACATGCGATACTGCCATGTCAGCTTCCTCGCGTCTCTTCCCGACCGTAGGGATTGGATCCCCAATTCTGCCCTCACGGCTGCATTACTTGTGCGCTTGGAGCATCCTAGGATGGTTTTCGCTGCTTTCATCTGCGCTACCTCGAGTTATTTCACTACCTTCTTATTTCCTTCCCATACTTCTCCGGCGTACTCTAGTGGCGGTACGATTACGCTCTTCAGAACCGTCAATTTGATGCGTGTATCGAGGTGCCGGTTTGCGAGTATTGGGTCCGGGCGGGGGGAGATCAGGAGCCTAACACAAGAAAGAGCGCACATCGGTTTGAAAATATGAACTCAGGCTTTTTTAAATCATTCTGCAGCCACAGTAGTACGCGTTCCCTTGCAAACCCCAACAGCCAGGACACGGGCAAAATAATCTTAACAGAGAAAAGGGGAAACTTCACCAGAAAGTCGTTGGGGCCTTCATGTTCGGGATTCTTGAGGGGTCCAGGGCAACGCGTCGTTCTGCAGAGAACGTGGCTACTCATGACCTTGCGTGCATATGTAGCAGAAGACACGTTCTTGGGAACGCGCCTATTTCAGCCCTAGACACTGCGCACAATCAAACGTTGCGCATTCTGTTGATCGCAGGCTAATTACGGCCTTCTGTTTTCACCCACTTTGTGCAGGGCCGACAGAGCGTATTGCGCATACGTCTGAGGAATCGAGCCCACAGGTCCCAGCTCACAATGCTTTCTGAAGCAAGGAATCAGCGCTTTGCTTGGCGTCGCCACGGCCAAGATTGACAGTATCAACTGCCAACCGCGCAGGTCGCTATTGGCGTCTGGATTTGAGGTTGTCTGCTTGCATACCTGATCAATCAAAATAGGAGGGAGCAGAATCTGTGGACAGGACAGCAGTGTTCATCGGTGTCGAGAGTGGGAGTTATTCTCCTATCATGAATACATTCCCTAGTTCGGACGAGATTCTGAAAGCCTGAGATAGGGTCAAAAGGTATTTCTACGATCCGACATTCCTTTGTTTGCAGTTGCGTCGCGGATATCTCGTCCCGGTGTCTGATTTTTCTGTCAGCGGTGTTTGTTTTCGAGTAGATCCAGTTTGAAGACCATGAAACGTGTTCGGGAACCAACGAGGGCTTATCCTCAACTCCGGGGCAGCAGTTGGTACATGTGGACGGCCGATGAAAAGGACCAACCAAGACTTTCTCCTTTGACTTTCCCCTGGGGCAATTCCTCTGCTCACGAACCGAACTAAAAGAGCGATGTAGTTTTCACGAGCAGAAATAGCATCGGAAAACAAACCTTTGTTCTCTCGACGAATATGTTTAAGCTCCGTTATTGAATCGCGCCAGGCGGGCATAACACCGACCCCCACCATGTTGTGGCACCGCACGGACGCTAAAATCGCGGGTCTTACAGTTATCAACTATGGTATGTAACTACCGATAACCGCGTGGTGCCTTTGCTACGCGCCCCCTTTCGACCGCTGCGCTTCAGAAGATGGTACCTGGCAGATAATTTCATCTCTGAACTCTTGCGTGGAAGCCAACAACCTCGTGTGGAGGCTCTTGATGAGCTGCATTCCGGATTCCTTGGCTTTCTTGTCACCCATATACACCATGATGTCCCCGAAGCACGCCACGCACTCGCTCGACACGGCTTTTGCTTGGTTGCACGCGATCGTCAGCGGAACCGTGATCTGCTTTCCCTTCCAGCTCAGCAGCGTCTCCATTGGGGTCCTTTTCTTCCCAAGTAGCCCCTTCCGAACGGTGTTGTACATTTCGCGGGCATACGGCTCGAGGGCCATACAGGGATGGCCTTCGGGGTCGGCGTCATCGTCCTCGGTGTCCGGTGGTCCGATGGAGCCCGCGGGAGAACTTGGCGCCCCCTCGCCTCCGGTGTCCGTCCCGTTAGTAAACCATGCTCCGATCAGCTGGGGAGAGGGCGACACGGTGCCAGCGACCGACGTGCGGCGCGTGCCCCCAGGGCTGGCTGGGAGGTTGCTGTTGCTCAATTCCGTCTCTACCGCCGATTTCCTGATGCTTGCAACGCGAGGCATGCCGACAACAACTTCCGCATCATCTTCCACCGCGCAACACGTTGCGCCGGCCTTGTTTTTCGGGATGACCTGTCCTTTTTGGTTCACCCAGACAATTTCGACCTCATTGTCGATCGTGATATTGTCTCGATAGTTCTGTGGAAGGCCCTCCATCTCTGTAGGCAAGGATAGAACGGATAGATGTTAATTGTTAGTGCTGGCGAGACACCGGCAGCACAGCAAATAACTGACAGAGTGCGCTGCTGTTGGATCTCGACACCAACCCTCCAGCCGCCGGAGTCACGTTGCCGGCGCCGTGCTTACTCCCTTGATGCAATGTGACACTCAAGACAGAGGGTATGCTCGCTGTAGAGAGCGAGGACAGTGACTGTTTTCGACGTGGCACGTGCGTGTCCACCCATCAAGGGCCTTTCCGGGTACCTGACAAAGTTTACCTGACACAAAGGGCCTCTGCCCTTGTTACAAAAAACGTCCGAAAGGATATTCTTCTCGTTCTTGTGTTGCAGGCGGAACAGACTTTTTTATTGTGCACTACTGTTGCACGTCATGTTGTTGTTTGTTGTTTCTCACATTAGCTCTAAAATGTGTATGAAGGTGTACCGGCATGTCCAGAATTCTGTATTCATCATACTCCAAGTACATGAACGTGTTTACCGACATGTCCAGAACCCTGTGCATCTGCAGCGACGTCTGTGGTAGGTTGGCTGTAGCCTGTGTTGACGACCAGTGAAACTGTCCGTGAAACGGAACCAAGAAATTTCCACGGGTTCTGAACTTCTGAACTCCCCGAAAGGTACAGAGCAAGAAAAAGGTACTTGTAAATCACAAGAAAAACGAAGGCGTATGTACCTTCGTATGTACCTTCGGCTTCTCACCGACACCTCTTTCAACAGCCTGTTTCCCGAGGTCACAAATCACAGCAGTCGGGTAGGATCATCAGCATGAGAAAAGCTGCTGCGCGTGATGCGGTCTTGGGCGAGGGGACACGAAATCTTCTGAGGTAAGTGTGTTGAAGTTTGCAGCGGAGAGCAAGAAGACAGCAAGAGAGCCTACCGCAACAGGCAATAGAAGACGGCATGATGTCCAGCAGAGGTACATGCTGCGAGTGATGAGTGCACAGCAGCAACAGCAGCAAGCAGTAGCAATGACGTGCTATCGAAGTACAGACACTACAGCAGTATCCAGCGAAGCATTGTGCTGGAGTGATCTTTCGCCGAAGGGATATGTATGCATACGGTCTGAACAACTCGGCTCTTTGCTTTGTGATTTGAAGGTGTAGCGGCAGTTCACGAACCATACATCAGCGATGTGTAGGCTGTTCAGTGCTGTATTGACAGACGTTCCACGAAATGGTAAAACATTAGTCTATACAGCAGTCAAAGACACACACATCTATCTACAGCAGTACAAGTATCTGCATTGAAACAAAATATAATGACACTGCTGTACCATACAATATGCCTACATAAACCGTTCTATTCAAATGTCCGGGTTTAGTCTGCAGCAACAGCCGTGTGGTCTCGGTATAATGCCGGTGCGTCCAGCCGAGGTCATCGGCCCTATCGGGAAAATGAATACTGTCTGGTTGATCCTGGTACCCACGGGGGAGACGTCGCTATCTGCTGCTCGGGAGATCATGGAAACACAGGTAGCCTTCACTGACGCTATGGATCTATTGCTAAACTGTCTTGGACTCTTTTCTTAGAGATGGATTCGTTTTGTCATATTAAGAAAAAAACATACACACACAGCATACCACGATATCCTGGCTTCGGCTGGGATTGAATTAACAACCCTTTTTTTGATGTCCCCCGCTCTTTGCATCAGTGGCTTCCTAGGTTCGGGCGAGGGCACGTGTGGAGCTATGGCAGTGTATGCGTTGCTCTTTTGTTTGAGTCACCTAGCTGCTGACACTTGGGAGTGCACGATTATCAAATTGGGAGGTGTAGCATACCACGATATCCTGGCTTCGGCTGGGCTTGAATTACCCTTTTGCTGTCCTCCGCTCTTTGCATCAGTGGCTTCCTAGGTTCGGGCGAGGGCATTTGTGTAGCTGAGATGTGTGTCTACGTGAAAGAATATGTAGAGAGAGTCGTATTGGCATTCGCATCTAGCGCATTGCACATTTTTCGAAATTTGGCCCCCTTCCAGGGACCTTGATATTTACCCGCTGGCATTGACGTCTTTTGATTGGTCAGCCGGTTAGCGCGGTCGATGCTAATGATAAAAAAATACACACACACACACGGACAGAAAGACTGCGACCTGACTAGTGCCGGTTACGGCATTTTTCAGGTTCTGGGAAGCTGACAAGCTGAGAAATTCGTTATTTGCCGGTACTGGCACTATTCAGGGAATCATCGAGTTATTCAGGACGAAAACGTGATACTGCTGTAATACGCCGGAATGTTGTACACCCCAAGCATCACGAGATAGGGAAGCAAGTGAATCCCGTGTCAGGAGGTTCGGTATGCATGCCGCTGCCGAGCATCAGAGACGCGTGCATCAATGGGTCGTTTCTCATCACTCAATGTATCTGTGGGTCTGCTGCACTATTTTTCCTGCATGCACAGCAGCGTCTGTGCACAACAAAACTCTTCCTGACGTGTTAATGGCCCGGATGCCGTCCCTTGACTCGCAAAACACACGAAAGATAATTACGAAGTCGAATATAGTAATGCAGACATCGAAAGCAACAAACCAAAAAGCCAAGCATCTGAACACACTCAATGAAGTAAATTTTAAGCAACATACTCCGGAGTAAAAAACATCCGAGTGCACCCATGTATCCAAACAAAAAAACATCGCACCACCGGTGACGTTGTTCCACGTAGGTGTGATGGCATCATGTTCGACACATTAGGAACATAAATACAAACACAGAAAGACTACCCATTCGCGATATGACCACAGTCATACCACAACCTCGAACACCATTATCTTGTATGCTGCGTACGTGCGCAAAGTTTTTTCTTGAGAACCGGCACAATTCATGGACCAGCGGACCCCCGAACTGGCGTCATGGAGGCATTTGCGTCTATAATGCCTGTACCGGCAGTGTACCGGGCTCCGTGCGGTCCAGCCGATTTCACCGGCATTATACCGGGCGACCGGCATTACACCGGGACCACTATTATACTGTATTCCACATGATTGGAAAAATATCAATTTGACGGTTGCCAAAAGTTTTGTTCTATCATTACTTTCCATCAGCGCTCACACTTGAGCATTTTTCCCGGTACGTTGGAGCCCAATACGTGGTCACACAGAGGGTTTCCCCGACCGATTTAAGTCATCTCGTCACTCGGCAGTTTTCAAATCCCATCATCCCAACTGCAAACACCAAAAAAGAGCGAATGTTCGAAGGAACGCAACAGAGCACGGCAACATACACCCAGAAAAACCTCCGACCTGAGACACCCACCTCCCAGCCTCCCAACGGTCGTTGGGTCTTTGTAGGTGAACCAGTACGCAACCCCAACTACACATTATGTGTGGCAGAGGCGTGTCGAGAGTTATTGCGCTCGGCTAGTGTGCATAGCTGGAACGAACAGCGCGTGTGTCACGGTTTATCGCGTCCTTGACCAACCTCTTTTCACAGTCTGAATATCGATAGCACAGCGCCACACCTCCCATGCACTCTACGACACCACGCTTCCTTAACACCGCGTTTTCGTTTGCATGCAAACATTGGTCCTCCTGTCTCATTTTGCCCCTCCCGCAAATGTTTTTATGCTACTCACAGAGGGTAGGTTCCCACCTCCTTCATCCTCGACTGACTGCTTTTGTTGCACTGCCTCAAAACAAAACCAACTTACATGCGAACAGCACGCCCCTTCTCGCAGAGGCGGACGAGGAAGAGGAAGACTCCGACTCGTCCGCGATCGGCTCGCCCCTAGCTGGCGGCAACCGCACCGCCCGCGGGGACGACCAACGGCGGCTCGGCGGCGGACGACGGCAGCAGCAACCGAGCTCAAGCAGAGGAGCCGCTACCGCAAATAGTTCAACAGCAGCGACATGGGCATGGGCGATCCCGCCGGCACCGCGCCCGCTAGGCGGCATTGGTGGTGCCTCGTATTCCCGGCTGCAGAGGGGGGACTACCGCAGCGAGGGCGAGCAGCCTTCCACCGAGCGTAACGGGAGCCGCCGCCGGCAGCACCCCCTGGGGGAGGCCGCCCGGCAGGACTCGTTCCGCACGAACCGCATGCCCAAGCGCGGGGGCCGCAAGCGCCTCCGGCGCAACCTGGACCGGCCCGCCGCGGCTCGCCGCCGCCGGATAAAGATCCGCGTGTCCTCCTACTGCGTCGCCCGCGGGCTGGAGACGCTGGAGCTGCTCAAGTGGCTCGAGTCCCAGCCGAACCGTCAGCTCTCGATTGGTTACCTCGCCGAGGGAGCGGGGGGTGCGGCTGCGGCGCCCCGGGGGCCGGTCGGCGCGGCCGCGGTCGCCGCCGCCACCGCCGCCACCGCCACGGGGGCGAAGACGGGCGGACAAGAGTGGCGGGGCGGCGGCGGCGAGGCGGCAGACAACGGGGGTGGCGGCACCGGTGTCGATGTTGAAACGGCCGGTGGACCAACAGCGACGGCGGCGGCCTCTCCGGGGGTAGACGGGCTCGAGTGGATGGACTCGCTCTACATCGACGTGATCCACTCGACCACCGACCTTCGGGGGGGGCTCCGAAAGGCTCGCGAGCTCGAACGGCCCGCTTGGGAAACGGACGAGTACGCCGACGGGGAGGAAGGCTACGGGGACGGCTACGACCAAGAGCAAGAGGAGGTGGACGGCACTGGTGTCGGCGGCGGCGGCGGCGGCGAGGACGGAGGCGATGATGCCGTCACCCGCCACAAGGACATCATGTTCTTCCCGTACGGCGCGGTTGTGTTCTGGGGGTGCTCGGAGGCCGAGGTGTGATGTGCAACCCCACCGCAGCACAGCGGTAACGCGGCTCGGAAAGTGTGGCGGAGTAGTACACAGTGCAACGTACCGCAACAGCGGTAGCAAGCAGCACCGTCCGGCGTTTGTGCTGCCGCAGGCGGCAGAGCAGTTGAGCACGCGTCTCGCTACGCGATGGCTGCGATTGCTTCGTTCACGGGAGGCGGTGGTTGGTAGGCCCTGACCCTGCCGTCGCGCACTACCTCTTGAGCACACGGCGCCTGGCTTCGTCAGCGCAACGGCAGGCCTTCCGTCGTTGTTTGAGTTGGCTCTGTTGGCTGAGGCATGTTTTCGTTCGAGTACGCTGTGAAGTCGTATTTCTGTCCCGGAATGGTGTGCAGATCTCCCGTTGCAGCGCAGTCCGCTTCTATTGTGACGGGTATCGGCAAAGTAGCAAGATCGCTTTTTCGTGGAGACCTCGCCACACAATTTTAGCGCGGTTTTGTTTTCTTGCCACCTGTACCTCATATTCACGGGACCTTGTGATCAGCACTGATAATCTTGGTCTCCAGGTTAACCCCCCCCTAACTTGTTATATCGCCCCCGCTTGCGTTTTCTGCCTCGGCTTGCAGGAGAAGGAAGTACTGTCCAACCTCACCCGCTTTATGATGGGGAAAGTGTCAGAGACCGAGCTCGCCCAATCCTTCGACGACATGTGCGTTCGTTCTCAGCAGTGTTTGCGGTTGCCGTGCTATTCTGCGAACCCTGTTCTACGGCCCTCGTGGCTGCGTTTAATTCAAAAGAGGTTCGAGAATCGACAACGATGAACATTCGTGGCTGCCTGTTGTGACAGTTTCTTTTTTAACTCTCGTCGGATTCGGCACCAGTGCGTACCTATTTCTAGGCGGCGTAGTCTATTTCCAGCATGACGTCGGCAAAACTTTTGACACCGTCTTGACCGAATACAGTACCCCTCCACCCAGTCCTCTGACGAAGTGGTCCCGCGCCTCGCTCTCTCTCTCTCTCTCTCGCATGTTTCCTGCTTTGTTCTATGCATATATGGCATCACTGTTGCTGTCTCTCCGGCTCCGGCTACAGGACTTTCGTGTACCGACACCGCGGGGGGAAAAGGGGCGTGCCTTTGAAAAACGACGAGGTGTGTAATTCTCTCTCGCACACACACTTGTTTTTCGGTTGCCACTTTCGAGATTCTCGGGAGGGAGTTGTTTGGGGTGGGATGGGCATGTCTTGGAGAAACGGCTAGAAGGTGGTACTCCTGGTGAAAAACATACCACATGCACAAGACCTTCTTTGGAGCGGTCCATAAATCGAACGAACCACGCATGTACTCTACAATGTACCATGCACAGACAGATGAAGTACACAAGCCAGCCTGTTGTCGCCGCGATCACTCAAAAAGTACGCTTGCGTTGTTGAACGTGTTGGTGTCGATTGGTCGAGAAAGCTTCGTTCCCCGTACCCCTAAGCACGTTTTGGGCAGGCATGCCGAACGTACCCCTCCTGTCGGGTACAGGAAAAGTGAAGGTCACCCTCAGTCTCAAGTCTACGTTCGGGTGCATGCGAGTGTCGGGGCCCCGGCGTATCCCGTCAGGGGGGGGGGGGGGGGGGGGGGNGGGGGGGGGGGGGGGGGGGGGGGGGGGGGGGGGGGGGGGGGGGGGGGGGGGGGGGGGAGGGGGGGAGTGAATCGGTGAACGCACCTGACTCTCGCGTTTCCGGGGGGTGGTTGTTGGGTGTCCTACACGTGTCTCTCTGGTGTTTGTCGGGGGGTGCGTGATAAATGACCACCACCCTTGGGAACTCGTGCACCATACGCGCCCCTTTGGGCAGCAGCTTTTGAGGAGACGGCTTTCATTCTTCGTTCTTGTGGGGCTGATACTCCGATGATCTGGTGGCCATCAGAACATCCTCCTGTATTGCCTGCATTGTTTATGCTGTTTGAGGGTTGTCTCTGCCGTCGGCGGCGGCGGCGGCGTCGCCGTGGTTGCTAACGCCGTCGTTCCGTTCCCGTCTTTTGCCAGCCATTCAGCCGTTCTGCCTTGTGAGAGCCCTGTGCGCTACATCATTCTCTCTCGCTCTCGCTCTCGTTCATCTGTCCATGTGTCTCCATGTACAACACAACCAACGAGACAGATCACCCTGGATACTCAAGATCCCGCCGAGAAGCTTGCGTACTCTTGTTCCCTGGCTCAGTCCGCCAAGCTGTTTGTGTTCGAGGAGCGGCTGGACAACATCATTGAGACCACCGCCAAATACCCGCAAGTCCTAGCCGCCACGGGAAAGATTCCACTGACAGAAGTTCAAATAGGGTGAGCCAAGTCGTTGGGGGGGGGGGTTAGCATCGGCCGCGCTTACCGGCTTAACCGTTTGGAAGGATGTCGGTTGTGTGGCGGGAAAACATACGCGAACATGTGTGCGTGGTTGTTCTAGAATTCCGAGTGTTTGACGTTCGTGCGCAGTGTTGTATGTAGCGCTGGGTGACGTACCCGTCACGGATCATCAGACGCCGGCCTTCTCATTTATTTGTTAGTTTGGTGGTTTTTCAGTGCTTGCATCGATATGTGACACTGGATTCCGTGTTTGTATTTTTTTTTCTATATTGCGTCGTAGGGGGAAGAAAATGCTGAACTCTTCTCGCATTAGAAATCGAAGGCAAAGTACCGCACGAGGGGAGGGTAGAGAGGGGCGCTTCTGTGTGACCACGGGTTGGAGTAAACGGCACTAGTGCCGTGAGCGCTGATTCGAAGTGAAGACAATAAAAAAAAAGAAATGCAATCGGATCGTCTCGATTTTCTTTTTTGTCACAGCAGTCATGTCCTGTTCGTTGGTTGTGATGAAGGGGTCCAGTGGATCGAGCCATGATTCGAGGAGTGTCGTGAAACCCACGGGCGCAACGTAGACATTTGAGACTTGGCGTCCTCCCCGCCCCTCCTTGCCGCTCCCAATGCCGATGCGATAACAGGCGCTTGGTTGGACGAGTGCTCTGCGAACAAAATGAGGTCAACTTACACTCCGACATCCTGGTAAGTACCCTATCGTCACTCTGTCCAAGAAGCTAGTATCCAACACTCTTAGCACCCGGAAAGCGTCTCTTTGGCACGGACCCTTGGTTTGAGTGCTGCCTGCTTTGGGTTGCAGATTTTATACCGAAACACAGGGATGGTGTCCTATCCCTGCCCCCCCCCCTCAAACACCCTTTCTTTCTCCAGGTTTTGGCTCGCGAGGATCTACGGCCTGACGCTGTTCCCGTGAAATAGATTTTGAGTACCCCTTGCCCCCCCCTCCTCGCCTACATTATGTAGGACACGCCTGAGTATTTCTGGGAGGAGGACGCTTGGGAGCCAGCGTACGAGGCGCTGTGCGCCTACCTTGACATTCCACTGAGGGTGGACAACCTCAACAAGAGGCTGGTGAGGATTGCAGTCTATTCGTGTGACATGGACGAGTGAGGGCGGCTGGGGAGAGAGTACAGCAGTCACCCTTGTGGCGAAAGTCCGCCTGTCGCCTTCTTCGGTGACGTGAGAAAACCAACTAACCAACCAAAGGCGCGCGCCTGTTTCGTTCGGTTTTTCTATCGTGTTTGTATTCCCGGTTGGTGTGCTCGCGAACTTCGCCTGCTTCTTCTCTCCCTCTCTCCCTCTCCCTCTCTCTCTCTCTCTCTCTCTCTCTCTCTCTCTCTCTCTCTCTCTNTCTCTCTCTCTCTCTCTCTCTCTCTCTCTCTCTGCGGGTTGTGAGTTTCTGGGTCTTTCGACCTCCGTTTTTTTTCTATCTCGTTGAAACCGTGCCATGCCTTTCGGTGTCTTCTTCCACCTTTCCTCGCCCATGTCATTGCGTTGGTCTATCGGCTGCACGCGTTTTTTTTTTTTTCTTCACTTCCC
>CACKRE030001031.1:132459-147839 GCA_902602495.3 Ectocarpus sp. CCAP 1310/34
CCCCCCCCGGGGGACCGATCGACATCCATGCGACATCTCACAACAGGCGGACATGGACAACATCGCGGCGGTGATCACGAACCCTATCGGCATCAAGCAGCTGCTGATGGTGACGGAGATGGCGAGGACCGACGAGGAGACCGTGTCGTGCGAGCGATTCCTGGAGTGCCTGCATACGAGTGGGTACTCGGTGGACTCGTACGCCGCCGCGCCACAGAGCTGAGGAGAGCACCTGTTTGTCCTGTTTGCTCCGACTTTCGTTAGGTTCGCTAGTCCACGGTTGGCCAGGAAAGTGCCTGCTTGGGACGCTACGGTTTGAGAATCGTCATGAGTGAAAGTTTGAATTTTGGTGCATGTTCACCGACTGCCTGAGCTCTGTGTTATCCGGCGTATATGTACTGAGGCACAGAGCCATCCGGATCTCGTCGAGACGGCGGCGGAATGATGTATTTTGATCGTCGAGGGACAGATTCGTTGGATACGAATGCCTGGTTGCCATCACTGGACGGCAATACTCGGGTTGTTTGCAACATTCTCGAATGTTGTTGACGCTTCTCGAGGTGTGGGGGATTTGCTCAACTTTCTTGAGGGGCTGGCGGTATTTTGTCATACAGCAACTGTAGAACATTTGGGCGAAACACTCGTCGGCGTTTTTCTGTTTTGTTGAAGTGCATGTTTACAGGCAGCGTGGCGTGGGTACCAGACATCCAACCCTGTCGTCAGAAGCGATTGCATGGTGCTTGCTGTTAAGAGATCAGGCACGGTTCTACGAGAAGCCAGGTGTAGAATGAAGCTCTCATTGTGGCGCGAGTAGGCCGGCAGGGCGGTCCACTGCCTCTCACACAGCCTGAAAAAAGCTTGCTGTACTGCTGCATGCATTCCGAGAAAGGACTCAGCTCGGTGTTATCGGTTGTGCGCCACCTTTCTTTTGAAGGAGGTGGGGGAGAGGGCATGCTTCGGCATGGACCGTAACCCCCGGTCATACTTTTGATTTTTTTTTTACGGTAAATGGTAATCGTGTTCTTCAATAACGATTTTGTCAATCCACAGACAAGAACCCGGTATAAATTAGAAATTCATTCACTGCTGTGTTGTATCGTTACCAACCTGTGCTGCGATTCGTAACTCGCCATGTCGTTCGTCGTTTTCTACCGACTTTACGTGTGTGAGGCCGAATCTGATCTCCAAGTCCATGCACCGCAATAATAAGAGCGACCAGCAACCATGTCCTGCTGGCGCCCTGCTGTCTGTCGTGATTTTTTCTCACTCTCCACGAACTCGAAGCCAAAGACCGGCTGGGGGTTTCACACATACTAGACCAATGCATCTGTGCATACACGCGGCTAGTGCGTCATGAACTGTACCGTAAGGTGGATGTGGACTGGTGCCCGTTGTACTGCTGTAGTCAAAAAACATTTGGGAAGACCAATTACTGAAGAGCAAAAAAAAGCGACCGCGTGCAAGCAACAGCTTCCCCGGACTCGACAGCTCGACAGTGGTGCACCCTCCTCGCAGTTACAATGAGAGAGCGATCATGCGAGCAAAATGGTTTCAAAAGCATTTTCTAGAAAGCACGCGCATGGGTCTGCGTCGGCGGCAATGGCGCTGGCTCCAATGGCTCAAAAGGGATGTCATGCGTTGTACTTGTACGCATCAAAGTATAGATTTGTTGCAACCCCCAACCCCAGACCGTGAAACGCCTTCCCCTTCTGCTGCCAATAACTCGGCGAAAACGTGCACAATCTCGCCGCACTTGTGCGAAGCGAGCAGGCACCACACACGTCGCGGCCTCGAGCGTAAGCTGGCGAGCAAGCAAGCCCAACCGCCCCTCATGCCCACGTGCGGCGAGTACACTACGCGGGCCCAGCCGCGGCGGCGGGCCGAGATGGCCGCCCAAGAGCCGATCTTCCTCAGGAAGACGTTCGAGATGGTGTCCGCGTGCAGCAAGAGCGACGGTGAAAATCTGGCGTGCTGGAGCCCTACCGGGGAGACCTTTATCGTCAAGCACCCGGACGCCTTCTCCAGTGTTGTCATCCCAAAGTTTTTCAAGCGTGAGTGTGCAGCAGCTGTTGCTCCTGATCTACCCGCCGATCCGGCTCTTGTTGTTCGTGGCGTAAATTGAAATCGAGGCAGTATTGCATACGCAGCGCAAAATATAACTGCCCCGAGTTTTGGCTCGCCGATAATGTACCGGGCCACGCCGCCCGGTTGGGCTGTCACGTAAATGAACATGCGCAGCAGCACAGGAGCTTTTCTGCCAAAAGGCTTTGCGGGAACTTCGTGACCGGATTAGAGACGCCGCTCTTTTCTCTTCTTGGCAAGCAGCACGGCGGCACTACAGGTCATATACATACCCCGCATCACCAGCACCAGTCTGAAGTGCTGCAGCGGACGAATTGTTAACCGGTCCCTGTGCCAGCGTGTCTGGGTGCCTAACGGCTGCTGCTGTTGCCGGTTGGTTCGGATCTGTCGTTTGAATAGACGAAGCACAGAGGAGTAATCACGTGTAGGGAGAATTACGTGGGTACAGTCTGTCATCGAAAGTGTTCCATGAGCAGGCGGGTAAGCACCAGCCTTGCCATATTAGTAGAAGGGCCTTAGTAGAATATTAATATTCGCTGGTACGCACCCCACGAAAATGTCCGTTCGCGTTGTATTCGACACCTGTGAGGGAAACGTTGATATAATCGCAGCAGTATGGGTCGTGGGGCACCTTGCGCTGCTGTGTGCTAAAGCATCATGTAGTCTATCACGCACATGTCTGGGATATCAACATAAGACCTTGCAATTGCAACAAATGGTTGAAAATCTTCCTTGTGCCGCATCTGTTTCCTGGCAGAACAGGCGCTCTGCGGCTCGATCTCCCTGCAAGAGTTGTAAGACATGCACTTATGCTGTGAACCTGCAAGGTACAAGATACAATCAAGTTTCAGAGCGCTCCAAAATCCCAACATGGGCGAGAAGACGGGGAAGGCTTCACGGATACTTCCGCGCGATGTCGTCGCAGTTTGTTTTTCCCCGAGCTCACGAGTGAGATCTTTTGGTCAGTTTTTGAGTCGTGTTTTCTTCTACACGCCGCCCGTTTTACCGCATGTGACGGCGGGGCGGTGCGCACGGTCTACCGGTGCTGCAGACAGCAAATTCAGCTCATTTGTGAGGCAGCTCAATTTCTACGGTTTTCGCAAGGTGAAGTCCAAGGCCTCGGGCGCAGGCGTCAACAGCAAGTGGTGGGAGTTCAAGGTGAGGAATAGGTATACTATTATTAGATCATGTCATCACCGCGTGGAGGGAGGCGCCTCGCTCCTACTTCGAAACGAGGAATCAAATTACTACAGTCGTGGTACATGATTCACTCGCTAATGCGTTTTGACCTCTTCAAGCCCCCCAACCGGAATCCACCGGCGCCCGAAGTAATTTTTGATATCGTACAAACGTTTTTGGCTTGCGGCCCACTACAGCCTCTGCGCTGATGCAGGCCGTCGGCATTCGCGATGACAGCTTATCAATGACAGCTTGAGAAATGTATCGCATCGTCATCGCGTGGAATACTCCGCTCTTGTGCCGCTAACCCTACCCCCTACACCCACCCGCCCGCCCCACCCCCTCTTGGCAACGTCGCTTCAAAAACAAAAAAACAGCACGACCTCTTCCACCGGGACAAGAGCCACCTCCTCGCGGACATGCGACGCGCGACGCACTACGGCGTCGCCGCCGACAAGCAGGAGGTAGAGCAGCTTAGGTCGGAGGTCACCCGCCTCCGCAGCCACATCCACGACATGGGCGACAAGATCGGCCAACTCACGTCCCTCGTGGAGTCTCTCTCCGTCGAAGGCCACGCCGGCAGCGGCGGCGATACCACCGTCGAAGGGCCCGCCGGACAATTGGCGGTGAGCCATCGCCGTGGTCCAACCCCCCCGCCAGGCGGGGACGAGCTCTGCGGAGTCCGGGCCGGCCTCGGGCGTCTGTCGTTCGGGTTTGATGCGGCGGCGGGCGACCAAGAGGGGGACGGGGAGGACTTGCGGTTTAGCCTGCCGCCTGCGGTACCGGCCGGCGCGTGCGGCGTCCCCGACCGGAGCGACCTCGAGGACGTAGAGGTCGGCCTTGCCGACGACCCGGCCCTCGGATCGTTCTTGCCGCTGCGCGCCCGATCTCGGAAGCGCAAGCTCGTGCGGTTCGACGGGGTCTTGGCGAACGGCAGCGGAAGCGGCGGCGGAGGCGTTGTCAAGCAAGAGGTACGAGGAGGAGGAGGAGGAGGAGGAGGAGGCCACTCGCCGGCAGTGATCAAGCAGGAGATGGCGGTGAAGCAGGAGATGGTGGTCGACCCGATGGATGCCGAGAGCGAACTCGCGGGAGGCGGTGATCTTGGCGCCTTTGCGTCGAATTCGACCCCCCCGCTGGCGGAAACGCCATCAGCGGAGTTAGTCAGCGGTTTCGGCGGGGGCAGCAGCAGCAGCAGCAACGAGTTCCTCCACGGCTTTGCCGATCAGTTTCTTTCCACTGAGTCGCCAACGGCGAGCTACATGTTGCCTGATCGAGGGGGTGCCGGCGACGGCGATTTCACGGCCGCCAGCACCAGCGACGACGTTGCGTTCTCTGCTGCTGCCATGACGGGTAATTGGACCAGCGTAGTCCAGGGCGGCGCCGGCTGCAGGGCCTGTTCTTGTGTTGCACCTGACGGCGGTTCGTTAAACGGCCGGGGGAGCGGCGGTGGCACCGACAACGGCAGCTGCTGCTGTGGCGGTGGCACTAGGGACGGTAGACAAGCTCGCCACGCAATGGAAGAGGACTTCAACGTCGAAACCTGCGAGACGGGGCAGACGGACGAGTCATCGATACCATCGATACCATCACCACCGCCTTCGTTGTCATTGAATACTCGGAGCGGGCAGAGTGCCGTGGTGCAGAGGGCGCTGCAGCAGCAGCAAACACAGCAGCAGCAACTGCATGCTGTAGAGGACGCCAGGGGCAAGTCGAGCGGGGCAGCTGGGCCCTCACCTTTTCCACCGCCGCCGCTGCGCACAGGGGAGGAGCTCAAGGAGGGACTGTCGACGCTGATGCAAAACCCCGCGCTCCTAGCAGCTCTGACGGAAAAGCAACGAAGCAGCTACAGCGAGAGCGGGAGCAACCGCAGCTCACCAACAAATAATAGCGCACCAACTGCTGCCGCTGCTGGGCCCCAAATGGCCGAAAGCGACGCGAGGGCGACTGTTGCGGAGAAGGGACAGGCACGTCCGCGAACCCGCTCGGGAGCAGTCGCTGCCGCCGCTTCGGCCATGTCGGCGGCTTGCAGCAAAGGGGGCGGGAGTTGCGCTCCTGCTGGTGGTGCAGGCGGGGCGGCGGGAGGAGGGTGCTCGTCGGGGCGGTCGCGAGGTCGCGGCGAGTTCGGGCAGCGGTTTCCGAGGTCGGAGGAGGCGTGCGCGTGAACAGCGCGGCGGATTCTAGGGGTCATCCCCATCGTGTGCCGTGTGGCGCTAGTGCTTGTCTTTGTAGAAACAGTTTCACTTGATGACACGGTAGGGGGCTGTTACTGTTCGCTCGTTTTATTTTTATCGTTCACCACGAGACGATATTTGTGTGGCAGAATTAAAGTCAAGCGCCCTTATTTAAGCGTCATTTTCCAAGAGGCTGGGAGTCAAGCGGAGGAGGTTGGTGTTGCATCCGTGCGCGAGTACATTTAACTATTTGCTGTGCACATGTTCTCTCGTAATGTTTTATCAGCAGGTGAACGTTGCGTCGTTGTTGAGATTCACCGTCTATTTTGTGTTTTCTCTGAAAGAGAGGATTGATTATGATGTGATGCGGCATCAGCTAGATAGATGCGTGGCGTGCAGTTTCGGTGGCGTTGACAATACAATGGTTTTCCGATTGTTCAACTACAGAAATGATCTACAGCGCGTGTGTCGAAAGAAGGCGTGTATTCTGCCGTGCGATATGACGGTCTATACGAGTACGAGGTGGTACACAGCAGTAAAACACTTAATACACCCCGTTCAGGGGGACGAACGGACGTGGGTGGACTAATACTCGCAGCTGTCCCTGTTGCGGTCTCGTTGTTGTTGTCACCATCGGTTCTTTAGGGAAAGGAAGATGAAAACGTGATTTGGATGTTATGCCTACTCGTTTTGGTCGATAAACAGCAACCAAAATAGTGGGGATATCATGTCCAGCTCCATGGTCAGAACGTTTTTCAATGTGGAGGCAACAACGGCAACAAGGCCGTCGGTGGTTAACGCGCGCCCAAGCAAAACAAGGTGTGAAACGTCGCGAGTTTTCCCGACGCCCCTGCTTCCTCCTGAGAAGATAAAGGAAACGGCACAGCCAGGGTCCACATGTGGCGGCCAGTTCGAATCACCCGTTTAGGGATCTTTGTCGTACGGTGCCATTAAAAGTCGAAACGACGACAGCCACATCCCCGACGCCCAAAAAAACACAACAATCTCACGCCGAAAAAGAAAAGAGTGGAAGGACCTTCGCTCCCGCTCCTCGCAACCCCGTACTCTCTAACAACTTCATCGAGCGAACACCGGCGAGAGCTCATACAACGCGATATCGGGGAAACACCCTCCCCTCCAGACAAGCCCCTCCCCGCCCCGGCAACCTTCATCATGACAGCCGCCCACCCACTCGTCCGAAAGCCTCCTGCATCTGAAGGACAGCACTCCTTCCTCGCAGCCCTCGCGGGGGCCTCCCCGCTGCGACGCCTCCGCCGCGGGACCCCTTCCCCCTTCTTGTCCAAGCAGCACGTCGAAAAACTCACTTTCCTGCGGATTTCGCGTCCGGTGGGCGAGGTACACGACCGCCGGCGCCGGAGGCGGCGTTGGGGAAGACCCGGCGCCTGCGGCCCCCCGTCGTCGCGTCGGCTGCCGCTGCCTTTCCCCTGCTGCGGCCAGCAGCTGTCGCAGCGACTCTAGGAGCGGCTCCCACCCCGCCGGGTCGTAGAGAAGGTCCGAGCAAAGCACGACGTCGAAGCCTCCCCCCTGCGAGAGGGCTAGGTGGTGCCCGACGGGCGAGCCCCAGTCGTACTCACACGCCTTCCTTTCCAAAACGTCATGAGGGAACGGCAAAGCGAGGGGATGGTTGGGTTGAAATCCGACGAGGTGTCGTTCGCCAAGTGTGCGATACTACATCAAGTGTGTGATACTACGCCAGTGTACGATACTACATCAAGTGCACGATACTGCGCCAAGTGTACGATACTACATCAAGTGTACGATACAACGCCAAGTGTACGATACTGCACAAGAATCGGCCAGCTGACACCACGGGTTGCCATTCTACGGTCGAGTGTGTGGGCTTGTGAGCTTGATTTTCGGTGCTCAGGGAAAGAGTAAAGTAAACAGAAGCAGCCCACAGCTAAGCTGTTGCCAAACAGCGGGTGTTTCGCCACAAAACAAACGTTCTGTCTGTGGGCGCCTGACGGAAAAACCACGTTTGTAATAAAACCTGAAAACACGCGCATTGCATCACCGCGGTTCGTCGCGTCGCAAGCAAACACCCCCCGAGACCATGTAACACTGCACCACCACGGCTGTGGTAAAGCGGACGCACTTGCAGGCCGACCGTCACGCATCATGACTGACGACAGCCTACACGCTGTTCGTTCATGTCGCGCACCTCGACGTTCACGGAACCCGGGCAAGAATTCCTCGCCAGGTTGAAGGTCAGCAGAGGCAGCAAATCCTTCGTGTCCGTCGCCACCACCTCGGAAGCGCCCAGCGCCGCGCACAGGGCGGAGAGCGTTCCCGTCGCGGCGCCGAGCTCGACGACCCTCTTGCCCTCCAGGGAGCCCGGGCCGAGGGCGGCCAGGAACGCTCCCATCTTCAAGGAACAGTCCCACACCGTGCCGAAGAACCCTCCCAGAGAGGCGGACTCCGCGGCGCACACTTCGACGATCTTGTTGCCGTGTTTGTCGTCGTTTTCATCGTCGTCGTCATCGTCGCATGCCGTGCTGCCGCTCCCACTGCCGCTGCCGCTGCCGCTGCTCGCGCTGCAGCTCGACAGGCCGCCAGTCGCGCCGTCCCACTCACTGCCCGACATGGCTGGCGCGTTGCCAACTGGCGATGATGACAATGATGGCCGTGACCAAGCAGGAGTCGCCGGTGGGGACGGCGGCGGTGGAAGCGAAGTATTTCTTGGCCCCCTGCAATAACCCCCTTTGTGTTTTCTTGACGGCGCTTCGGCGAGGTGGGAGTCTTCGACAGTCGCTCCTTCGGCTTCGTTTGGGGTAAACTTAGAGCCACTCTTTTCCTCCCGCCTCTCTTCTTCTCCGGGGGTCCGCCGCCCCGTATCGCGATCACCACCGCCACGGGCCACGCCAACTTCGAATCGCAGGCGACGGACGTTGCACGCGTCTCTCCGGCCTATCACCGCTCGCCTTTGGCCTGTGGGTGTACATCCGAACAGGAGACAAGAGGGCAGATGTAAGGGGGGGGCATGCTCATGTTTTGCTTGCCAAAGCTGCCGAGACCATTGACCATGCTTGTTCGAAAGAACACCGGGGCGTTGTTCCCCTGGACCGATCACCGATGGTTCCTTCCTACTTTGCCCAAAGTCGCTCAACAAGTTGTCCGTATCTCATCAAACTCATGGGGGGGCGGCCGGGGGTCGGGGCTTGCAAGGTCCGGGTTATCCATACCCGCCAACGCTTAACCACACGAAACGCACTTACGACGACACCCCCGGCCGTGCGAACGCACCTTCCCCTTCGAGTCTGCCGGTAGGAGGAGTTGGAGTGGCGACAGTAGGGGTAGCTCCGACGGCGGCGACATGGTAAGCAGGATCGTGGACGAAAGCGGGCAGAGACTCCAGAGGTAGTACCGGACGATTGAACCTCCGGACCCAGGCCGGCGAGAGGGAGATCGACAACTGTACCTCCGCCCCGGCAACTACCCCATCCTCCCCCTCCGGCTCGCATCCGTTTTCCTCTCCGGCTGCCGCTGCCCGTGCCTGCCGACGCCGCCGACGCCGCCGCCGCTGGGCGGCTACAGCCGGGCAGGCACACACGGGGGTGCTATCGTCATGGTCTAGGTCTGGAGGGGTTCGGGGCTCTGTGGGCCTGCTCGCTGGTAAGACAGCCACCCATCCATGCGCCATTCCAGTCGAAAGGTCAAGGGTAAGCTGTGGTTCATGCACAACAGTGCCGGGGGGTGGGGGCCGGGAAGGGGAGGCGAGGTAGATTTTTTGGGGGGGGTGTACTCATAGTCGTGCATGCCGTTCGTGGGGGGGGAGGGGTGAATTAAGGGGATACAGGGGGCAGTGCAGGGTTGACTATTGAACACGGAATGGGACGCACATAGCGTCGTAGCAAGCAAGAAGCACCACGGCCAACACGGCACAGAGCGAAAAGCTTCAAAAGAGGCGGCACCCGCCGTAGTGACGGAGTGCGTTGCTCGACGAACAGGGAGTCATTCAATGACACAACGCGCAGCTTTCGAGATCGTTTTATCTGGCACTTCCACTTCCTGCGGGTGAGAAAGGTAATAGAAAAAAAGCACACACGCATCACCTCACCCCCTTGGAGGGCGCACATTGCCGTCCCTGGTCCGCGTGACTACTGTCGACGTGTCTGTCTGCGCCACCCCCGGCTTCCCCACAAGAACCACCCGCACCAACGCATTCGCCTTCCTCGATGCTACTGGACACGTCCAAGAGGAACCGGTTCGCTCTCTCGCCCTCCAGGGTTACCCGAAGGGGCACGACGCCCGCTGCCAGGCCATCGTGCGCAGAGGAGGAGCTTGGCTCCGGTTCCGCCCAGACGTGGTGGCTGTGAGGGTGCTGAACCCGAACGCCTTTGTTCCGAAACAACCGTAAGGGCGGGTAGACGGGCCAGGTGTGGCTTCATGTGGGCCGAGGAAAATTCAACCTTCGAGCCCTACGATAGTGCTACTCTGCGGGTGCGGAAATGGTCTTCGGGCTGTCGAACAACGAAAGCACGCCAGCTCCCTCTGCACATCCACCCGCGATTTACCGGTATGTTCATCGGGAGGTTGCTTCTCTAGGGTGTGTGAAGGAACCCCCCTGCCCCTGTCACGCGCGCGTCTGTCTCCTTCCTCCACGCGGCACCCCACTAAGGGTTTGTCGCACACACAAAGTACTTGGAACGACTGCGGGTTAACGTACGTAGCGATTCGAACGCGCTCCAACGTCTGGCTCACGCTGCAGTAAACCATAAATAGAGTTTCGTGCAGGAAGGTGGCTGGCCACCCAGGTCGGTTGGGGGAAGGCACCAGCAGGCAAGACGCACCGGCTTCGCTCTCAAGGGCAACGGTTACCGCTACGGGCTCCCCGAGCGTCCAGTGACCTGCGATGCAGTACGCGGTCGGCGGCGGCGGTGAGGGGAGAAGGAGGAGGGGGCAGGAAGGGGGCTCAATTGTCAGATACGATCGGTAGTCGACAGACCACAGGTCTTGGCAACCCTATCGCGAAAACAAAGGGGAACCGCCGCGGGGGAAGGGTACTCAGCAAAGCACCATGGCGAGTGCGGTGCATCGCGGGATCCACTTGTGAGGCGGACTTTGAGGACTACACCGCTGTGCGGTTGTGTACCTTCTCGTGCGACGGACAGGTCCCTCGTTGACGCGATAGCCTTCCTGCGGGCTTGGTTGGCAATTCCAGAGACAGCTGTGGGAAGTCCATGTCGCTACTTTTAACGGGTGCTGGGAAAAAACAACATACATAACAACATAAACGGTTTACATAACAGCTTGTGCGGGCTGAAATAAATGCGAAGATGGAGTCGTTCACGTAACGCACACACTATCATCTAACCCAGTCACCACTCACTCCCCGTGATCGCAGCCAAAAGGGCAAGGCACGCTAGACCGGTGTTCTGAAGCGTTAGCTTCAGCCTCATCGTTCGATATCCGTGGGTTCAACTTTCACTCGCATCCCCACCCCTGACCCAACTCGGCCTCGAATGCTGATCTCGGGCTACAGCAGTGCAAATCTCGTGGCGCCTCAAATATGGTTCGGTAGGGAATCACAAACCATGACCCCTCCCCGAGTTTGAGCAGCTTGCACCTCCTGTGGCCGACACAAATCGGCCTTCTTCTGTTCCTTGTCGGTTCCGCCATGGGAATGGCCGGTTAAACAGCGAAAGAGGGTCCTGCGTGCTGCGCGCCACAACCTTCTTTTTTCGTTTGTGATTTTCTTCCTGGGTGACCATTGCACACATGCGGCTGCTGCTGTTACGCTCGGAATATGCTGCAAAGCTCGTAAGGTTATCGTCTCTGTCGCTTGGGCTGCACGCTGTGCTCCCGTAGGAGATGCGCACCCCTTAACTTTTCTGTGTCGATATCCATGAAGAAAAGCAGCGGCAGCATGGTTGAGGAAACAGCCAACAACACACGGTTCCGCCTTAGTTTTTAATGAATGTTCTTGCTGCATATGCATGGAATGGGTGGGAAAAAAGCATCGAAAGCGTGTTGCACCTTGAGTCTGCTGCGTAGTCGTAATTTGAGCGAAAAGGTCGATGGCAACACAATCTTATTTTGCGTAGTCAGGTTTGGCAACTGGTCAGCGGTGCGCATCTGTTGCGACGGCAAGCGTATTGAGACAATCGTTCGTGGTGCTTCATCTATATGTACAGTGGTCATGTTACTCTTTTTGTCACTGTATGCATAGTCTACCACAAATGAAAGAAAGTCTCCACAGTTCGGAAACGGCGACTACGTGTTGTATGTTATTTTTTGGTCGTTGTGTCGTTTGTTGTTGCTGAGCGCACATCCGATGTCGCCGTTCGCTACACACGTTTGACAGCCGGCGGTAGGCCACAGGGACGAGAGTGAGTGTCTTCTCAAGAGTTGATGCCTTCTCGACGCTCTGTTATTTTGGTCTACAGTGTACCTGTCTCTCTCTCGCCTGTCGCCGTTGGGGTCCCAACAACATCGAACGTCAACCGCAATCGTTTTGCTTCTTACTGAGTAAGAGGCTACCCATGTACCCGGCTGCTGTACGTGAGGCGATGGGCACTGCCTCTTTTACATGAAGCAACGGGCATGGCCCCTACTATGTGCCGCATGTGTGCTATGTGACAGCTTTTCCAGCGGTTCAGAACGGCGAAGGTGGCTTTTCTATGCTCTCTGTTGCCACCTCCCGGAAGCCTGTCGCCTCTGGCTCTCACTGTCTTTGTTTCCCCTTATTTCTATTTTTTTGTTTTTATTTTTCATGCTTCGCTCTTTGGGGTCCGCCGGTCACCCACCCAGCCACTACTGTTTTAACTGTTTTAGTTATTGTTGGGAGGGGGTGTTTACTTGCCATGCCTGTAACTGGGCCCCGCAGGTTTCGCAATTCTGAAGCTGCAGTCTCATCGTTCGATATCCGTTCGGTGGGGAATCGCAAGTCATGACCCGTCCCCGAGTTTGAGCAGCTTCCGCCTCCTTTTGCCGGCAAGAGTGGGCCTTGACCACTGTACCTCGTCTGTTTCGCCATGGGAATGGCCTGTTGAACAGCGAAAGAGGGTCCTGCGTGCTGCGCGCCACAAACTTTTCTTTGCTTTTGTTTGCGTTTGTTCAGTCTGTGGAATTCTTCCTGAGTGACCGTTATACACAAACATGCGGCTGCTGCTGCACGCATACATGCGGTTGCCGCAGAATATGCTTGGAATGTGCTGCAAAGGTCGTAAGGGTATTGTCTCTGTCGTTCCGGGGTGCACGCGTTGCTCGCGTCCCCTCGTTATCCATGAAGAACAACGGCAGCAGCACAGTTGAAGAGACAAACAACAACAGACGGTCCGCCTTACTTTTTTTTTGTTTTTGCTGCATGCATGGGTGGTATGCATCGGTAAGCGTGATGCTGCCTTGCCTTGAGTCTGCTGCGTAGTCGTAATTTGAGCGATAAGTAAGGTAGATGGCAGCACAACCATATTTACGTAGTGAGGTATGTATGGTAACCAACAGTCGGCTCGTTCGTGCAGCGGTGCGCATCTATCGCGGTTGGCAAGCAAGCGTATTGAGATAATAGTTCGTCCGTGGTGCTATTCATGTAGTCATGTGCTTTTTACAGTAGTTATCATTTCCCACCACAAAGATGGTCCACAGTTCGCAAACGGCGACTGTATTTGTTTGTTGTGTTTGTTGTTGCTGAGCCCACATCAGATATCGCCGTTCGATGCACATCATATCTGACAGCCTGCTGTGGACCCGAGGGACGAGAGTGAATGCCTTTTCGAGAGTGAATGCCTTGTCTTCTCTCCGCTCTCTTCTTGTAGTCTACCTCTCTCTCTCTCTCTCTCTCTCTCTCTCTCTCTCTCTCTCTCTCTCGCCTTTCGACGGTGGGGTCCCAATAACATCGAATTGAATGTTAACCGCAGTTGTTTTGCTTCTTGCTGAGAAAGAGGCTACCCGTGCATCCGGCTGCTGCAAGTTAAGCGATGGGCGCTGCCACTTTGCGTCAAGCAATGGACTTGGGCCCTACCGTAAGGTTGCAAGTCAGCTAGAGCACAGGGGTGCGATCGATTTTCAAAGCGTACTTATTCCACAACCAGGAGGTTGCGAGCGCCAACTGATACTTCTCAGGAAAGCTCTCGATGAGATACTTCCAAAACCGCTCTTCTCGACAGTAGTAACGTCGTGGTTGTAGAGAAACTACGCTCGGAAAATCGTTCGCACCCACCCCTTGCGGGTGAAAGCGAAATATAGCTAAAAAGCTCTTGTGAGTACCAAACTTCGACGTTAGCACCGTTGACGAGGGAAAGGGGCAGACGGCTGGACCCTTCTCGCGATAAAAATAAAATTCCGCACGCACCGGAGGAGGAAAGTGGGGCATGAAAATAAATAAAAAGAGGAAAAAAGCCCTGGTGTTTACCCCCTCCTGTGTGACCCTGGATGGTTGTAGTTGTGCGAAAAAATACACTGAAAAGTGTAGTACTCTACATACGCTGAAAAGTGTAGTACACGTCTCACCACGAAAAATGGGGGGACTGTCGCCATAATAAATAGGACGAAAACACACACACACACACACACCCCTGTGCGCTGACTCGCAACCTTACGGTACTTAATGTTTACTGCATATATATGCAGTGCCATGCGAGAGCTTCCAGCGGTTCAGAGCGAGCGGCGACGGTGGTTTTTCTGTGCTCTCTTTTACCTCCTCCCTGAAGCTTGTCGCGGCTGGCCATTTTGTTCTCGCTTCTTTTTTCTTTTTTTTCATGCTTTGTTTTTTGGGGTTCCGCGGTTCCTGTTTGTTGTGTGTGCTCATCGGGCGTGTACTTGGTGTCTACCTTGATTGTTACCCGCTGAAGAAATCGAAAGCCTCAGACAGGCAACGCGACGATGCTCGTCGAGTTGACATGCACAACCACATTTTACGCGCGGAGCGCACACATCGGAAAGATTTTTTCTCCGGGCTTTCTGTGACGATCTTGCCTCTTATAGGAGAATGTCGATATCACGCCATGCAACGGCAACCGGCGGGGTTCTGAACGACAGCAGTAGGGGACACACATCAGACGAACTCCACAACGCTAGAGTAGGATGCAATGAGCACGACGAGGAAAGGCGGCCGCGCGCGTGCGGGAGAGCGAGAGAGCAGTGCAACAGCATCGCCGTGCTTCGTGTTGCGCAAGGTTTTTCCATTTGTAGCATGTTTTGCGGACATGGGTTACGTACAGAAATAATGATATTTAGTGAAACCAGCAGTCTTGTAGCCGCCTTGGACAGCGCCTTTGCGGACTTGAGGCTTTGCGGACTTGTACAAACATGATGCATGTAGTACAACAACATGAAATTCTTCACAGTAGTTTACAGTGTTCTGAAACATTCCGCAACAACTCGGGGGAAATTAAAATGCATCACCAGGTGTGAGTGCGTCGACACGCAGAGGCGGAGTCTTTGTTGCCGTGATGTAGCGCAATAAGCATTGTTTTCCTCCTGCAGCAGTATGCTACGCATTCCAATTTGTGATTGATCCACTTGTCCGAAAACCCAACATAGATCCATCCTTGAACTTCTTTTGTTCGCCAACTTGGTGGAGCCTGAGTTCCTCAACAGCTCTGTAGTCTACTCTCAGCTCTGTACATCGACTATGGAACGTCGATGGGTTTGCTGGTTGTGGATTTTCACGCTTTCAAACCTCTGTGCCGCGCGCGTTGTGTGTTACTTGTACTCTGGATGACTGTGTGCCTCCGTCTGCGGTGTACTTGCCTTCACTTTTCGCTTTCGTCGCGAGAACGAATACAGCCGTCGTTACGCTACCGTAGACGACACAAAACAACACACCCTCATACACCCACATAAGAAAACACCCCCCCCACAGAATGCGACACCCCGGTCATTATTTTGGGCGTTTCTGTGACAAGCCACCGATACATCACGCGGGCTACATGAGATAACACACTGAGGTTACGCCGCATACCCCCTCCTTTCCCCCCCCCCCCCCCC
>CACKRE030001031.1:156194-186424 GCA_902602495.3 Ectocarpus sp. CCAP 1310/34
CCCCCCCCTTCCGCACGCGCCTCTTCGCCACGTCCGCTGAACAGATACAGGGTCGAGTTCCCACTACCGGCGAAGACAGAGGCCGAGAAAAGACGGCGCCGCCAAGCACTCGGGAGCATGTGAAAATGCTTTATAGCAGCTAGTGGTGGTGGTAGATACCACATGCGTATTTTGTTCTTCGAATTCGCCATGTACATGTGAAAATAGCCTTGTTTATTGTGGGGGGTGGGGGGTAGGGCCTCGGCGGACGGGCGGCGGTCGCATGTTCTTCACGATGGAACAGAATTCTCGTGGAGGAGAGTTGATGCGGACTACACATGGCTGTGGGTGTGTAGCATGTGTGTCGCGCGCGTAGGTAGTGTGTTTGAGACAGCCGCATGTTGTTTGTTGCTGCTGTTGTGCTAGTGAAAAAACTGCCTAAAGGATCCTGCGGGACTCGTGGCGTAGGAGGAGCTGCGTCGTGTTGGACGTCATGGACATGTATATATTGATGGAGCTGTGTCATGCCATTGACGTGACGTGTTGATCGTCGAGCGCCTTTCGTGAGGACTCGGATGTTTCAACAAGAGTTGTCTGTCGGTTCATATTACGATTACAATATTGATAATGAGAGTAACGTCTGCAATGCATGTGAGCACCCAGCAGCACACCGGGGTCTGTCCACCTATCTACCAACCGGCAGTGAAATGCCTAGGTGCGAGGGCGGCACGGCCGTCTCGAAGTTCTTGTCAACCCTGGTTCTCACGCCTGGGACAGGAACAAATGACAAACACGCTGCATGCATCTGCTCGCCCGAGCTGTAACTGGGATGACTGCACAAGCGCATGGGCTTGATGTCGAAGCAAGCGTGCACAGCAATGCTGTGACAATGTACAGCACAGCAGTACATGCCGCGCACCGCCGCAGGGCTGTTGGTCGGATTGTCGCCGGCGAACACGCGTGAGGCATGTGGTTGCCAGGACTCTTATCGTAAGCGATGACTCACATTGTGTACCAGCGTTGTGTCCTTTCAGTGATGGGTCGAACCAGTACGCCAGAGGCCTTCCTGCCGTACGGGTGCCTTCCACCGTGTCGTTTTGTTGTTCAATGCCGACCGAAGCAAGAGGGCATTCGAACGGAAACAAGACCAAACTTCGGTGCTGCTGTGCGGCAGGTCCCCGAAAGAAAACCCCGGCCAATTACAGCGGGTGTCGTGAAGGACAGCAAAAAAGTTGGTTCATCGCAGATCCCCCGTGCGGTTCCGTGGTACCGATCAGAGAGCCATCGGTTGGACCGAAGGGGACTAACTGGTGCTCCTTGTCTGAAAAGCATGTTTTCCCTCTGCCCAGATTTACAATATGCATCTACCATGGGTACACAGCCTCCTACAGCAGTTAGTCCTCTGTACGTACACCAACGACAGCGACAACGACAACGACACCACCACCAATAACCCCGACATCAGCACAGTGCCCATCCCCACCCACGACGTGACTGCGCACCATACAACGTGTCGCCCCTCTTGTGTACGAGAACAAAATTCATCAGATCAGCGAGAAGAGGAAAATGCGTGGTCGGGGGGTGGTGATTCAAGACGACAGTGGCGGCGGGGTCGGACGGACGGCGGAATTGACCAGGCCAGTAACGCTCGAAGGATCTCTCTCTCTCTCTCTCTCTCTCTCTCTCTCTCTCTCTCTCTCGTGCTTTCCTAGAGGCGGCCGTGCGAGATTTTGACGATATGGGGGTAGGCCACGGACGTGAGGAAGTCGTCCAGCTCGGGCGCGGTCATCATGTTCGCTGTCAGCCGGCCAGCCAGGCGAAACTTGCCGCCGCCGCCCCCGGAGGCGTTTAGAAGTTTGTGGGTGGCCCTCTCCGCGATATCTTGCACGAGGCGAGGGGTAATCTCGATGCCGTCGGACGTGGAGGCGCCGTGGTGGACCCATTGCCAGACCTTTGGTTCGGAATGACGATACAAACGCATGCGGAGGCAAAACAAAACAACGAGTGAGTGCGCGCACGCCGGCAATCAGCATCAGCGAGCGATAAGGCCACTGTTCAAATTGTTTTTCTTTTGTTGCATATAAAAATCGGGGTTTGTATGCACCAAAGCAATCAGCTGCTATCAATATTATTGGGTGCGTGAGGCTAGGTCGCTAGCGTGTCGACCAATGGGAGGAGTGGGTCAGAAGGGGGACACGGGGGGGGGGGGGGNGGGGGGGGGGGTACGCCCGCGTCCTATGTGGATACCTGCGCCCTAGAGATCTCGGCAGTTGCTGCATCTTCCATCTTGAAGTTGACCGGGATGCAGCCGTTGCCGCGCAGCCAGCTCTCGACGTAGAAGATGCACACTTCCACGTTCTCCTCCAACCCGTGTTGCCTGTGATCCCATAGCAGTCGAACGGGACGTGAACGACGACGATCGATCGCAGACAAGACACTACACATCTTGAGCCAACCAAAAGACGACGTTGCCGTGTATTTTCATGTGGCTTCGGCATTCCTACGTGAATGCCACGACTTCGGCACCAAGATGGTCATGACGACGGCAACGTTTCGCACATTCGTTCCGAAATGCCAATGCCCCGCAGAAAAATCGAACACACGAAGAGTACCGGAAAAACCCGCCGAGGCGCTTGATACACGTACAATCGAACGATGCGTGCCCCGCGGCCCCGCCCCATCATGCCCTACACCTCTTCCCAGCGCCCCATCCCGGCACCAGTACACACGCGCTCGACAAGCAGAGACATCTTTGAAAAAAAAAAAAGGGCCTCTGCCTCGTCTCATCCTAGTGTTGCTGCGGTCGCTTTGCTGCTGCTGCTGCTGCTGCTGCTGCTGCTGCTGCTGCTGCTGCTGCTGCTGCTGCTGCTGCATACGGCTACGCGTGCAATACCACGGCACGCTTCTGCCCCGATTTCCATCGAAATGCTGTATTGTCGTGGTTGCCTTGCTCGCTCCACTCACGTGATCTCTCCCCCGCCCGGGGTCCGCAGCAGGTCCTGCGCTGACACGGAGCACTCCGGGACGAACGACAGCTGGTTGGGCTGAGGCATGTGTTCGTTGAAGATCTCCATCGCCACCGTCACCAGGGCCGGGTGGGCCACCCACGTCCCGTCGTGCCCCGCCTTAACCTCGCGCAGCTGGAGAGGTGTTCAGAGGGGGAAGGGGCGCGGGGGTGTCCGTGTTTTTGTCGTAACATGCAATGCCCATGACTTTTCTGCCGCAGCATACATGAGAACACAGCAAGGCTTCGTGACGTTTCTTCCCTTTCCTTCCTGTTTCGAAAGCCCTCTCTTGGTTCTGGCGCCGCCCTCACCTTGCCTTTCTTCTCGAATCCCCCGGACACGATTTTTTAAGCATGTTTGGCGTTTTTCTGAGACCCACCAGTCAAAGGAATACAGTATCGCAACTTTGTTAACCGCTCGGACAGGTGGCTACCGCATCAACCCGCTCAAGTCAGCCCGCGGCTTCCGGCATTTATTTTGGTGATCTACGCCCAAAGCAGGCTCCTTTCGACAACTTCGGCTATCTCGGGGCTACGTCCTCAAAACTTCACGCCGACCCCTGGGCCCCAAGCAACTAAGACGCGGATCGCATGCGGTTCGCTTTTCGGTGACCCCCCCCCGTCTTTCCAGAGGTTAGTAGCCCGTCGGCACCAGCCAGCCGGTCATTCATTCACCTTGTCCTTCTTGACGCTCTCGAGGGCCTGCGCCGCCAGCTTGGGGTTGTTCTTCACCGGGATCTGCGCCGCCATGCCTCCCATCGCGAACGCCCCGCGGCTGTGGCACGTGCGAATCAGAAGCTGCACGTAGGCCTCCATGAACGGGGCTTCCATGGTGAGGAACTTGCGCTCGGGGGTTACCTTGTCCGCGTGAGCCCGCATCTTCTTGATGTAGGAGAAGATATAGTCCCTTTTGTGGAGGGCGGACGGCGGCGGGGGTGGCACGCGCGGCGGGGGTAAGGAGAGGAGGAACGTCTCACAAGAGCCTTGTCATTTTTCCGTTCACACACTAGTACTCATTTGAGCTCGAGGAAACACAGACAGACGACGTTCAAACTTTGTCTGTGTCGTGTATTCTCGAGCCTACCAGCGGCCGCAGTTGAGGCCGCTCGAGTGGTCCCTGAGCTCGTACAGCATTTCCTCCATCTCGAAGGCTGCGGTGATCGTCTCGAGGAGCGCGGTCGCCCTGCAGGAGGCGGCATCGGCACAAAGGAGTCGAGTTTTATGAACTAGCTATAGATCGGAGGGAAGGGAAGACTAAGGCGTGGGAGGTGGCAAGAGGGATTTCGGGTGCTGCATGAGGCGGCATAATAGAAAAAAATCGAGTTTTACGAAGGGTCTAGAAAGGCAGGGAAGGGAAGGCTAAGGCGACGGAGGCGGCCAGAGGGAGTCAGGGTGCACTCGAGCCCGCTCTCACTACTGCGGCGTCGAAACAAGCGGGCACAACGAAATAGAGAATCACGTCTGAGGGCGGGCGAAGCTTCGTCCTGCGACGAAATGAAGTCTAGTGTCATGCAAACACCCTAACGATGGGTTGGTGTACCGGTGTATCGATGTACCTGATGGTTCCCACGGGCACCCCGAGCAGCTTCTGAGCGAGGACGAAGACGTCGTTCCACAGACGGGCCTCGAGGTGGGACTCCAGCTTGGCAACGTAGAAGTACGGACCCGTTCCTCGCTTCATGAGCGCGAACACGTTGTGGAAGAAGTACAGGCCGAAGTCGAGCAGGGCGCCTGAGAGCGGCCTGGAATTGTTTTCGTTGTTTGTCGTTGGTGGCATGCATAACAATGGTGGTGGTGTTGGAGGTGTTACCTTGATTGCTCCCCTTCACACCCAAATGATGAGGAGCCGTTGCACGGTTGTCAGTATTCCTCATCGTCGTCAGGCGCCGCCGTCGCTCGTGCGGCGTACGGTTTCGGTTCGCAAGAGAAACCATCTCTACAACGGGACCGCCTATCCGAGACGGGGAGGGGGAAGGAGGATGGGACATCCCGGAGCATAGGGAAACGCCGGTCGTGTTCGATTTTCTACCTCTTCCTCTCAACAAAAGTAGTACCAACCAAATCAAAGCAAGAACAGAAGCTCACCTGCCGTCTACGGTAACGTGGGCTTCGTCCAGGTGCCAGCCGCGCGGCCGCACCAGGAGCACCGCCAGCTTGGCGCCTTTCGTCAGTCCGTAGTGCTTGCCGGTGTCGGGGCTGACGTACGATATGTCCCGACGAGCCGCGTCGCGCAGGTTCAACTGACCCTCAACCTGCGTTCACCCCCACCACGTCCCAGCCGTCCCAGCGTTGTTGAACGTAGAGTCGAGAATGGGGTCTCGTGGATAGCGGGTTTCTGGGGGAACTTGTTTCTCTGTGACTCGGAGCGTGCGGCAGGGGGACTGCACTTCGGCACCCTTGGGCGAATATCAAATCCAACTTCCTTCCACCGAGGGGCAAGGTTATGAATCACCTTGGCGGTTATTGGCGGGCCCGTGTGCCGTTTTAACCAAGTTCAATCTTACAGTATTGCTATGCCTCGAAAACGACTAGCTGGCTGATCCGCGAAGCACCCCTTCCCCTTCGGAAGAACTGGTGCACGCATGTATGGTGCAACTGTTTTTGGTACGGTAGCCTGCGGATCATGACTTGTTTCGGCAAGCTGCTCTACGGGATGGGCCAAAATGCCCCTCTGACGAACGACAACCCACCATGTTGGCCCATGTGGGCGCACTCGAGTCTTCGAAATCCGCCATGTACGTACTGGCGCCGCTGTTGAGGCCGTTAATCACCTGCCACACGCGCGCCGATGGATACGCGTACGCATTCGCTTGCACACTAAAGGCTGGACCAACTCTGAACACCAATGCTTGGGCTCGTGTGGATTCGCTGAAACAAACGAGAACACAACCTCACACCTGTAGACGACTGTCCTTCGAACGGTAGGATAGTGCCCTTCGAATGGCCTCCTATTGCAGGAAACTCGAGACCAAATCCGCGGAAACCGGAAACAACGTAGCAACTACTCACCACATGAACCGTCATTGCAGCACACAGGAAGAATCATTCACAGAACCTAGCGGAGATACACTTAAGGCGACTCGAGGACCTCACCGATAGAGCAGCACCGCAGAGTACACAAAGAGGTGGGAGTTGAGTCGAATCTCTCTCTCTCTTTTCTCTCTCTCTTTTCTCTCTCACCATCTTGCGGTCCACGGGGCCGGTGATCTCGACGCGCCTGTCCATCAGGTCGGCCGGCGCCTCCGCCACCTGGATTATCGTGCGTTCATGTGTCAAGCGCGGGGCCGAGAGAAATCAAGAAACGTGCAAATCGCAGGAGTGTTTCTCGACACGGGGTCCTGAGAAATAAGTCCATGGCATGAAGTTGAAAGGAGAGTAAAGTGGACGGAGGAATCCCCTGACGAAGCAATACTGTCAGCGCCGTTTCCAGATGTTTGAGCTTAGGCATTCATGCATGGCAACATGTGTGCAACGTGTGTGCCATGGTAGAGCTACTGCTTGGTATTACAGGGTCCGGATGCGGTCCTGATACATGTGCACATTACACCCCATGCTCTCCTACTCCGAGCCAGACCTTTCATCGCGTGGAGCCTCCGTGTTCTGGCAAAAACGCACGATACCACCTCTTACTGTAGAGCCCCGCTTGTTTGTCAGGGGATCATCCAAGGCAGACTCAACAGAGTGCGAAAGGTACTGCTTCGAAGCAGCCTTCGCAACCTCCCTCTCGACATACTGGCCAAATGACCACAACAGCAGCCTGCCGGTGTTTCAATGGAGGGACACTCATGGAAAAGCATGCATTTCGATCGTATGCATGCTTGTTTTCTCACCCGCCAGGAAGGGTCATCTCGGATGTGCTTGGTCTCGGGCAAGAAGTCCGGCAAAACGCCGGCGTCGAACTCCTTCTGCCTGTGAGGGTCCGAGCGAAAGTCACACATCCGAAGGCCCACCAAAAGCGAACTGCCCGATGGTAGGACGTGGTACCGAACCCACGTTTTCCATGCGAAAAATACCTTGGTGCACCCCCCTGTCGTCCCACCCTGGTTGCAGAGCTTTCTACATTGTTGTTCGTGGATGTGCCACATCGGTACGACTAGGAGAAGCCACACAACAACAGCACACACTGACGAGATCGTGTTGCGTTTCGGTAGCGGAGGGTCTTCGCTCAAGACATCGATGGCGTCCCCCATCAGCAAGGAAACAAGCGGAATTACCACTGCATCTTCCATTGAAAACGCCGTAAATCAAAGGTGATTAAGGGTGCTTTAGTAGACACCACCGCCGTTCGTTCCCCTACCTTGTCTCTCGCGCGCGTAGGAGCTGTTGACGGCGTTGCTCAAAGTTTTGGTGCAGGACTCCGAGGAACCTGGCCGAATGGCAACACAGGAAACGGGCAGCGTGGCTTGATTTCTACATACTCTGTCAAAGGAATTCGCACGCAACTATTCTGGGTCCTCCAGCACCGCACGCACCCCTTCTTAGCGGCGGGGTAGACATGCTGCTAGGTGAATCCGTTGCTACCAACACAAGTGCTTGCTCCCGGCGTGTGTCTGGAGAACTGCTGTAAGTGAAAGCCCAACGTTGAAGCACGGAGAGCGCTTTGGACTGTATCGCGAGAGCCCCTTCGACAAGTTCACTGTCACGTCGGTACCGCTTGGGTCTTCTCGAGAGCTGCCCAAATAATACTTGTGTTGTACCAAGTTTAAGTTTTGCACTTGTGTATACGAGATAGAGGATGACGCCCCAGGAAGGGTCAATTCCTGTATTGTCAAACCACATGTTACGGACTATCCATCCGAAACCGACACCGAAGAGCTACTAGAAGTACTGAGTATCAGTGGTTAGGTGTTGCACAAACTCGACTAAGAAACGAACGCCATGCATAACCGACCGTAATCTAGACCACACAAAATTCACGAGAAGTAGACTACCTGTGCGGAATATTGCTGCACAGCGCAGCAGTAGACTAGACTTCATTACTGAAGTACCATCACGTGAGCTACGAATTTTCCCTACCACATAAGCAGTGTAAAATTAGGGGTATGTCCATGAGTAGAAGTCTAGCAGAACGATATTTCATCTACCTGCAGAAATAACGGAGTTATACTGGTGCGGAAATTGGGCTTACAGCTTCGAGTTGAAGTACGAGTCTACGCCTCAGAAATTGGGACATTTGTTCTCAAAACAATCTGAACGAAAAATTGGGGACATTACGTCTTGCCTGAGGGCCTCTGGCGTCAGGATGTCACCAGTTCCTTCGGGAATGGATCCGTGGACTCGTACGTCCATGGGAGGGGCCATATATTGCTGCGAGGTTGTCATCGTGTCTCCTGTTACACTTCGAGAAGACCGTCAATCGCCAATCCACCGTTTCAAAGCTACACCCGATCTAATGTCAACCGCCGCCAGAAAGAGCGAGTCCTCAAACTCGAGCTATTTCAGAGAGTTATATATCTAATTTTATCTCTCAAGCATGCAATGCTTGGAGGATTTCTTCCGTGCGTTGTCCTTAGAAGTTGGGGTGCAGGCCGGTTGATTCTTGTGCAAGCTTGAACGTTGATCGGGTTGATGTTTGAGCACGCGGTGTAATCCATGCCGCTTCGGGACTGCTGGAATCGCGCGCGTGGTTCATTCTTCATTCAGATCAACAGCAGGTTGGTTCAGGTGTGCTGCATGTTGGCGGCTCCCAAAAGCAGCACTCAAGGTTGCGGCAAGTTGCGGCCATGCAAACGCAAGACTCAAGGTTTTTCCCTTCCAGCACCAGAGACTAAGAGTATCTCCGTGTTGTCTGCATCGGTATCTATGTACGCAAACTCCATAAAAAGGTTGTACACGTTTTGACTGCGGTTGACAGCCAGGCTCGATCTAGACGATGTAATCGTTTCTCCATCCCGATCTGTGTGTGGTGTTATACTTCGAAGTATAACATTTCACATATCTTTCTGCGTAGAAAGGTTGGCTTTATGGCGACGTAATGTGTCCGGGACCCACTCGTGGGATCTGTCGTGTGCGTCGTGTGCGTCGTGTGAGGTTGTAGTCCAAACGTATATCTTCCTTTCGCAGTCAAGGATGGATCTGGAACATCCTTCGCCCGATATGTTTTTGGGAGGTGGATGACCCGCGCGGTGGGCTGGTTGTCGGTCATACTTGTGGTATGGCACCGGTAAACCTCACGAACGTGACTGCTGTCTATGGCGTTTCACGTCTCCCATGGAGAATTGGAGTGTTTATTGATTCGTTGTGGTATTCCGGGACGATCCCGGCACGGCATTTGTTGCCCTCCGTGGTGTTTGTTGTAGTTGAAAAACACTTTAATTAATTACTGCCCTGCTGCTGGCAATGAAAATTGTGATAGCAACTCGACGAGTATCGTCGCGTTGCCTGTCTGAAGCTTTCCAGAGTTTTGCGGTAAATGAGGTCGAGGGCGCACGCCGCGACACGCTCGCCCACAGAGCACGACAAAGAGTTCAGAGTAGATTACATGAGATATCACACCCCCTGAACAATATTTAATTTTCAAACCTCGATTACTCCACAGCAGGAAGCGTGGCTGGGCGGCGTTGGCACCGATAGCATTCTGAAACAAACCTACCTATCGTTTGACATCCTCGTCGTCGTGGAGTAAAACTATTACCTGTACAGTGTGGATTTTGATGATGAGATATATTATGTCACCTACTGACGGTACATGCCATGCATAAGAACAGGGAGCACCCTACATACTCCAGTCATATTTCCTCTGTATCATAAGTTAGGGTACCTAAATGCAATAGATTGTCTGGGTGCAACCGTGTTAGTGATGGTAGCATAGTCGGGTTTGTACGAAAGATATAACAAAGACGAAGCGATAGAAAAAAAGAAAAAAAACCCATCTATTTCTGTACCTAATATTGGTCAAAATATACCCTATTTTGGCCTGTTTTGGGAATATTTTTGGGAAAATATTTTGAGATTTTTTTTGAGAATTCTCGACAAAATTCTCAAAACCATCTAATATTAGTACCCTACCGGCCCACTACTCACTCTAGCGATGGAATCGCCCCCCAGCACACCACCTCGCAAAAGGGGCACCGAATTATCGGTTGGTAGGCGCTATGCCATGGCGGTAGGAATTGTCGACTTTTTCTATTTTTTCCCCGCCACCAACCAACCCTTCTTTTTGTCCCGCAAGTGTCTTGATTTTAGTGTGCCCCCCCAAGTGTCTTGGTTTTAGTGTGGTTCACTACTATACTGCTTTTAGTATAGGGGGCGCGACATGGATCGTTGAGTAGAGGGGGGGGTTGGATGAGGGCCCTACTGTTGCTTGCTTTGCCCCGCAAGTGTCTTGTTTTTAGTGTGGTCACCCCAAGTGTCTTGTTTTCAGTGTGGGGCCATTATTATGCTGTTTTTAGTACGGGGGACGCATCATGGATCGTTGAGTAGAGGGGGGGCTAGGTCTAGGGTCAGGGATAATTCTTGGTATTTTTACCTTGTTTTTGTCATTGCCCCGCCCCCCNAATGTTTCTTGCTAAAAAAACTCCGAAGATTTCAACAAAAAATCGGAAAACAGATCGGACACGGTTAAGGGCCCGTACAAATTTAGGTACCCTAACTAATGATACAGAGGAAGTATTGTAGTAGTTGAATTGAAACCTCTCTTTACCCATCCATCCATGAAGAAGTCGTTATATAAACTAATACTTATATCCATGGACGAACCCAGCAGTAGTAGCGCATGTCCTGTAGTAGACAACTACTGAAAATATAGGATACCACGAATCAAACCGACAGATGGTCGTGGGTAGGCGGGGGACCCGAAGAAACAGTCAGACTCAGCCAGTTTACATCCTCACAGTTTCTTGAAAGCAAGAACGAAGGGCGATGAAAAAAGAGAGACCGCCAGCGACAAAAAACAAAGAAGTAGAGGAGAGCAGATCTAAGAAACAGGTGAAGAAACAAGGCCCCCTTGCCGCTCTGACCCACCGTAAGCTTTCCATGTACCGCAACAAACAGCAGGGGCAGCACCCGCTACCTCACATGGAGTAGCCGGGTACACGGACTGGTACGTAGAAGAGGTTTAGTCGCTTTCTCCGGCAAGAACAGTAACGCCCGGGCGAAGTTGAACTTGAAGTCACAAGACACAGCGTCATGATGATGTACTTCATTCTGCTTGCCGTAGGAGATGAGCATCGTTACGCGAGGAAGGCGTCAACTCCTCGCGTAGAACATGCTGCCGTAGACCCTATCCCTCAAGCTCAACCACAGCTATATCCGATACATGGTAGCATCATATCCAGCTGTAAAGAATCGAAAAAATGCTGTTTTCTTGGTAGCGAAGCGAACCGTGTCTGTCTGTTTATGTACCATCGGAACAAAGGGAAACTGAGGTAGTTTTTTTATTTGTTCAACGCCATTACTGTTGCGTGTTGGCACCAACTAGGTGGTTCCCTCCTGGTCTAGAGTAACAGTCTGGATATCAACATCAAACAAGAGGTGAACAACCAAACACGTTCATAGCAGATGCTGCATGCCTGGTTCTGCTGCACACAACTGAATTGTTGTTTCAAGAAGGCCTTACATATCCGATACGAGCGCCATTACGACGTATAAATAATAGAAGAAACCAACACCAACATCTATTTGAAAACCCGTTTACGACACACGCCCCGAAGCGATCAAAATCTCTTCGCGCTATCTGCCATTCCCCACGCCTGCCACCGCCGGCGGACCATTCTTACCACCCTCTACGTTGGACTTTTTGCTGCTGACGCCGCTGCCGTCACTACCCTTGGTGTCAATACCGCTGCAACTTCTACCCCCCCCTCCCGCTGCGGCGCGCTCCCCTGCTTCCTTGGCTTTGACCTCGGCAACTGCCGTTTTGAGCGGCTCGTTGAAGATATAGTAGCCTAGAAAGGGATTCAAACGCATCAAACACGCGCGGGGGGTCAGATGTGGTGAACGGCTACTCGGAGTCGTGACATAACTGGACCTACCCTTGCGTGCAATCGCCGTGAAATCCAAGCTTTGGTGAAAATGTAAGCGTTTCAGCCTGGCCCGTTTGGTACGATAATTCGCGGGGGGGTCCGTCACCGTTCCACGTGGCGCAGCTGGTACGAACGCCATGCTGGCCCGTGTGCTCCTGGGCCTTTGGGGAAGAGCCACGACGAGGCGAGGAATGCGCGAGACAGCCTGTTCTACTGTAGGCTGGGTTGTGCGGGGAAACCTTACGGTTACGCTTGCAACGGCCGTGCTTCGATGTTTTCGTGTTGCTGCCGACTCAAAGCGTGGATAGACTTTGCGTCTGCCAGAGCTAACGGGTTGCTCCTTTGCGCGCGGCAGAACAGGGCTACCACTCGTGAAGCATTGCAACCGACTGCTTTGCAACGCTGAGTTTTTCGCCAGCATAAGGGTTTTACCGATGCACCTAGAGCGTCGGACCCGCAGCTTCCATTTTTTTGACATCGTACCCCTGCAAGCCAGGGGGTATATGGTTGACAATCGGTAAATGTGCCAGTACCAGGTGCCCCCTCGGGACGTTGGTATCGGAGCTCCCGAGCGTGATGGCAGGAGGAATGCCGAAGGAGAGTGAGAAATGGCTGCATTCAATCGGAACCTCTTGCAGTTGTTGGCAGCGGGAGACAGTTTTGAAACGGGTGGGTGGGTTTTTCTTGGGCAAAGCACTCAAGCCGGGTAACTTCAAATGGTTTTCGATATACGCTTCGCCAGTCTTCCTCGTCGGAGGAACAAGCTTGTGAGAAATAGAGCTAGCCCACGCAACCATAGGCGTTGAACGCACGTGCCACGGGAGCCTGGGGAGCAATGTACCGACGACTCTCCTCGGTACCTTAAGGAGGAAACACAAGAACACGCACTGCCACCAGAGAAAACTAGTAAGCCCAAGCAACAAGGACATCGAAGCCATGAATTTCGACTGCATGCATATGTGCTGCCCCATCACAAAGGAATACCACCACATTTTGACCAAAGCCTGAAAGCCTTGTTTGTACAGTAGTGTGTCTCAAATGAGTGACACAGGCTACGCTGTAGAAATCTACCATACCATACAGGATGTAGCGCTATGCCGGAGGTGAGCTAAACTTCTTACGAAGCCGTTGTTAAAAATGTGTTCAACATCTGATTCCGTGCCTTGTGCGTGTGGCTCTCATGGGTGCGCACAACTCTGCGTACGGAGCATGGGCTGAGTGCTATTGAATATTTAGGCAATGATGCACCTTCGTGAACAAACGCCTGTAAAAAATAGATACTACAATTGTATACGTTCCCCGAGGGCGAGTCGAAAGTCCTCCCTGTTCCCTCCCACTGCGGCTCTCATACACGGTTTCGCAAGGATAGATGAGCAGTCGCGTGAGGTGTGGCGTATCTCTCACCTATGTCTTCATCCTGCGTGAAGTTTAGACTACATGTGTTGTTGTTTCCACATTAGCTCTATAGACTAGTCCACAAAAATGGTGAGCCCGTGGTCGCAAAAACCCGGCACATATGTATACATACATACGACGCCGCGGGGAAATTAAACAAACTGTAGAAACCACTCGGAAAAAGAAAACAAAATGACAAACCACTCGGAAAAAGAAAACAAAATGACAAAAAGAAAATAACAGCTACCGCAACGAACGGTCGAGAAAAGGGCCCTCGAAAACCGACCAAAACAAAACAAAACAAAACAAAAATAAAGAGGCCGCTTACCACACCCGCCTAAAAAATGGAAGGGTAACGTACCAGCACCAGGCACTAACTATGCACCAGGGCATGGGAGTAATGGAGGCAACAGAACAAAGAGGCGGCAGATGTATGTGCATGAAGAGCTCGATACAATTCAAGCACTTTGTAGCCGGGAGGGTTACGTAGTGATTGCGGCAAACAAATATGTGTTTTTCAGTTGTGGAATGCAGGTCTAGACGTCAACATGTAAGACGTCGAGACGTCGAGTTGGTGTACGAACCTCACTCCTGTGATGTAGCGTGTCGTGTCGTGGTATCCAGAAAACGTCTCACCTGTTACGACACCGACCACAGTCAGAGTTGCCACGTGCAGGGCCTGGTGGGTGCTATTTCGTGGACGGAAACCTCGGAAACCTCGACTTCTGCCAAACATTTTTGTGTCTCGGTTGCCACAAGCGTCAACCACGCAACGAAACAAGCAGGCAGTGCAACAGCAGTGTCTGGCATGGGCCACGGCAGACGAGCCGCGGCTCCGCACTTCTTCGGGGGCACCGCAGATGCACGAATCTCCCACGTTACTCCCCCTACAGTAAGCATGGTGGAACCGGCTTGGCAGCGCCTCCAGGCCCTGCGCAGCAGCTGTGCACACGGCAGTTGCTACAGGCCGTAGCACCAGATGTCGTCCAGCGATGCAGCGGTCGAAGAAGTGGTGGAGAAGCAGCTGGGCGCCGTGAAGGAGCTCGACGAAGACATCTTCGTCTACATCCTTGGCATCGTCAAGGATGTAGACGCGCACGGCTGTGATCCGGAGACGCTAGCGGAGACGGTGAGGGCGAGAGCGACAAAGAGAGAGAGACTCTAAGAGACAGAGGGAAAGGCGCGGTGGTGGCTAGGGATCGATTTGGGTCCAGTTTGATGCAGGTATCGATACGTTGCATCGTGTGTGTGGTGTGATGCTGCTGTCGTCTGGAACTGATGGGTTCCCTCGACAAGAACTTTCTGTGCGGCTCTGCTGTGCCTGTTAGTCTACACGCGAGTTGTACAAGCGAACACACAAAGAGGGCAGCAGCTACCACGTGTGCACGGCAGTCTACGCTGGTGCGTACAGTGTTTCTCGGCATCTTACTAAAGGAGCTGCCTTTGCGTTTCCAGTAGAAAACGTTATGGCGGTGACTGACACCTGAATGAGTTGTACATGGCAGGCATAATAATCACAATTCGATGCAGGTGCACACGTGACGCACAAGTTGACGTTCCGCTGGGCGTGGGTGCCCTCTACCAACAAGAGCGAACATCGAAGCTATGTACATTCTCTGCTCTGTTTCTTCAGCGTGGGAGTCAGTCAGTATCCGTTGCCTGGCAGCTGTGCCAGTTCCGCTACATATCAGAGGCAGCAGAGAAACCACGTTTCGGGTGCCAATGCGGGACGTTTGAGGGGCGCGTCGGGTTTGTCAACTCATGCCGTGAGAGCACGAGAGAGCAGTACAGCAGTTGTACCATTACACCTGTAGTTGTTCGCCGTGGCTCGGCCCCATCGTTCGGCGGTCCACAGCAGAACTGCTAGCGGAGCACCGAGATCCTTCATATCTCACCGAAACATGCAATTCACTACTTCAGCCCTCAACAATTTGGGGGCGGGCGGCAACTTGTACGCGCGCAGCGACGGCACCTGACGCTCTTTGTTCCTTGCGTTGGATAATGTCCACGATCCTACGATGCATACGCATACACGAAAGAACAGCCTATTTATCGGGCCAGTAGCATACCCGCGAGGAACACCACCACGGTCCACCCCTCTGCGCTCGGCACAGATGCCGCGACACATGGTTTGGCTGCAGTGTTGTTGCCGCAGTGTCCCCAGGCGCAATTGTCGCCAAGGCGTCCCGAACTGTCGTCGTTGGTTGCTACAGTATTTTACTGCTGGCACTTTTCAAGCACCCATCCTACAACCACACACCGCCTTGGTCGGCACTCGCACAGATGTGCCTCCGTTGCATGGCCGGTGTCCTTCCCCGTTGGAATCAACCCCTCTGCTACCCTTGCCACTGGGTTCTCTTCTGTCTCCCCGCGCCACCCGCCGCCGCCACCAACAGGTTGGCCAGTTTCTCCTGAGCTCCGGATTCTGCGACACCGATGAGGAGTCAGAGGAGAAGTGCCAAGCGTTGGCCAAGAGCCTCCAACAGGTGACCAACCTGGATGTCGAAGTTTTTGTTTTGTTTTTTGCTTTTCTACTCGTTCGCCGTTCACAATCGGACGTGCGGATGCGATATTACAGGCCGCGCCTGAAGGAACAGATAATGCCTTTGAGAGGCAAGGCATCGGCCGCATTCTGTGGAAGCGAGGGGCCTATTGACGACAAATTGTCGTTGGGTCTTTCGTGCAGCTGTGGTGTGCACGTGTGATCGGAAGCCCTCGCGCCGGGGGATTGGTCCCAGCGACGCTCCTTGATGGCAGTACACCACTCTATGCGGTGCGGATCACTTGTTGCTCTTGCTTGCTGGTACCAGCACCCCTAGCTGGCCGGGTGTGCCTCACAGCTACATAAGAGCACTCATTGGCTTTCTGCCTCCCGATCATCGTGACCGCCGAAATCGGCAAAGCTCTCCCCTCACTCATCGCACCCTTGACTTGGGCCGATTTCCGGGGGGGGGGGGGGGGGGGGTGNCGCACCCTTGACTTGGGCCGATTTCCGGGGGGGGGGGAGGAGGGGATGAGGGAGGTACCCAGATTCGGTCAGTAGTCACCCGCGAGAGTGAGACGGCAGTTTATTAATATTTCGGCCCCCTGCTATTGTAAGCCATGGTTATCATGCACTGCATGCGTGGGGTCACAAAACCTCGCCCCGAAATTGCGGGGCAAAAGAAGCGCAGATTTGACCATATACACTGGAGTGGACGTGCTAAGTTTTCGCCGTGGTACCTTCACACTTAACTTCCAATATTGAATCGCCACAACTCAGGACTTTTGTCGACGTCTGAGAGGAGTTGTGAACTACGTACGGTGTCTACCATTGACTTTTTTTTCTAGGCTTGCGCTGTGATTTCTTCGAATCACGAGTTTTCTTGCTAGCGTCGTGCTCTTCCCTCGAGAGCATGAGAGACCCTCGCTGATGATTCCATCCTTCCCCCAGCTACATATATAGCTCGTTGCTGCTGCTGCTGCTGCTGCTACGCGCCCTCCCTCAAAACCACGCGGCGTTTCTGTGGAAATCACGCAGGCGCTGGGCATGGAAGGCGCTAGCACGACACACAAGGAGGAGGATAACGGGCACGCCCCTCGCCTGCTGGACGCCCCGGTCAAGATTCAGGACCAGGAGGGCAACGACCAAGAAGGGCTAGACTTCATGTGGGGCACCGACAAGGTGTGAATGCCTACAGGGGAGGGGGGGGGGGAACGCAGACCGCACAAATCACACGGGTACAGTAGAGCGTGGCAGGCGGTGGCACTACCCTTTTCCCGCTGCATGGCGGCAGCAGCAGCACGTGCAGGCCTTCTCGGAGGAGAAGCTGGGGGAAGGATAAGGATGCCTATACAAGGCTGCATTTGTAGCTGAACCCCCAAGCAGGCCATCTAAAAACGGGCCCGAAGCTTACCGAAGCTTACCGAGTGAGCCAACATACAGAGAGGAACCATACCAACGTCAACCCGAAACGAAACAAGCGAACCCTTGCCGACATCTGTTTCCCCGTGTTTTTCATGCGTATCCTTGGCCGTGTGTGTGGGTGTGGGCAGGTTCGGGATAAGTTTAACCAGCAGATGGACTGGGACAAGCACTTGAGCAAGAAGGATCTGAGGAGAGCGGAACGGGAACAGCTCGCGTTCTTGAAGGTACGCTTGGCGGGAGAAGTGCTAGAGAGGGAAGTAGGACGAGCTTTAAAGGGGGGAGGTGAGGGACAGGGAGGGCAGCTCTCGCGGTCAAGAATCTGACGAAAGTCACTCTACTAGTGATGTTCACGCGTTGCCGCCCTCCAGAGGTAGACGAAGTCTGTTCTTCTGAGGTGTATTGGCTCAACGCTCATGAAAGGCAGGGAAGTCAGCTGGTGCCCCGGCATGCAGTCACGTTCGAGTGTTAGTTCCAATCGCTACGTCGCCTTCCCTGGCTTTTGCGGGCATTTGGGCGGCAACCACACAAGCATCCGCGGGAGAGATGTGAAGAAACTGCTGCACACCAGGGAATGCAAATATTATCTCGGGCAGGTATGTACTGTTTGGCACGCCCAACCCCCGCCCCTACGTCAACGCCTGTGGGTGTTCTTGGTATCCTTGCGGATGGTACCCGTAATCTGTAACGAGTGCAGGAAATTGAGCTGCTGACGGGCACAGAGGCAGACGACGGCGAGGAGGACATCAGCATGATGGTGCTCCCGGACTACAGCAGCGGCAACAACGAAAAGGACATACACGTGAAGAATTTCAACATCAACGTTGGCGGGCTCGAGCTGCTGGACTGTGCCGACCTCAAGCTGGCGTACGGTAGGAAGGTGCGGTGTGGACGCCAGGGGGCGGGCGAGGGGGGGGTGCGGGCGTGCTGATATGTTTGTTGTGTTGACGTGTTCGTGCTTTTTCACCGAGTTGTGTCCGGCTGAACTCAACCGGTTTACTTGCCTTTTCGCTTGGTGTGTACGCGCGGAGATTGTGTGCCGCATGTCGACTTGCCTCGCTCTCCTTGGTCCCGTCCTTCCAGGGGATATCATCGAGGTCATGTCCAGCTTGTGTCTTCAGAAGCCGTGCTTTTGAAGCATTTTTTGGGACCTTGCCCGCGTTCTTCCAAGTGCGCGACCAGCTCCTCCGGTGTTGGTGGCAGTTGTCCATCAAGAACGTTGCCTGACTGTATCGGTTTATGATTCCCTCGGGGTGCGCCAACTCCTCCCCCAACCACAAAAAAATGCGAGCCGCCATTGTTGTCTGTGTGCCCTTCTCATTTCGCTTGCTTTCCTCCCTCTTCTCTGATTTGAGTGGCTCTAACCGACCACCGCTACTGCTGCGCTGCTCTTTTCGCTTGGCTTTTCTCCATCACTTGTCCGATTGGGGGCGGCTCGAACCGACCGCCGCCGCCTCCCCGTCGCTCTGCAGTACGGTCTGATCGGGCGAAACGGTGTGGGTAAGACGACGCTGCTGCGCCACATGGCGGCCTACGACATCGAGGGGTTCCCGCGCCACCACCGAGTTATGCACGTCCGGCAGGAAATCAAACCCAGCGAAAAGACCGTCATTCAGGCGAGCGGGGGTGACTGGGCGTGGAATGACACCCCAGCACGGAACAGGGGGGGAATAGGGACAAGGCCGGGGGGCTGTTGGACTACAGAAGCGCATGCACGAAGGGTTGGCAATAGTTGATGTCTGAGGGATCGCTTGCGATGGTAATGGTGATGATGGTGGTGGTGGTTTGTTTTTTTTGTCGTTGTTGTTGTCGTCGCGGCGACTGACTGCTGTGTGCCTTCCCCTCGTTTATTCCGGCAAAATGCCTCATTCCTCAACCCTTGGGGCGGTCCTCAGCAGCGGTGGTTGGTCTACGCACACGAGATGACCTCCGTACGTTGCATGCAGTAGTTAGCACTGCTGCTGTTTTTGTGTTCGCACATGGAGCTTGCGCCGGTCTTCCACGAGCCGTGACACGCTACTATTCTTGTCAAATGGTTGTTGTTGTTGCGACTGCTGCAGGTGGTGGTGGATAGCGACGTCGAGCGTCTGATGCTGATGAGGCAAGAGAAGGAGATCTTGGACCGACAGGCGCGAAGAGCGGGGGGGGGAAAGGTACGTGTTGGGAAACAAGCGGAGAGTGGGGCGAATTTATATTGTTCTGCGGCGCTAGGAGGAGTGAAAAGCGAGGGAACGCTTCGAAGCTGCCATCACTACCTGCGCCAAGGAGGCGTGTTAGACAAACTGTTTGTGACTGTTGGTGTGTGATAACACATGCCTCTTGCGGCGTACATGACTATATATAGATCTGTCAATTTCAATTTGTTTCGTTGACGTTGACTGGGCTGTTCGAGTGAAGCATACGGCCGCTGTGTGAGCTGTTGAGCTTGGGAAACGTCACACCGGAGCTGGCAGCCAGCTCGAGGTTTGCCCTGCCTGCGTGCTTGATTTTCCACACCCCTTGGTGACGCTGCCTCCCCCACGGTGTTTGCCCTCGGGATTGGGTTTTCGTCGCTTGGCAACGACGTTGTAAAACAAGCCAAGTCACTTCGTGAACTCGGCAACCAGGTTACCGTTTTTTGTTTTTTATCTGTTTTTTGTTTTTGGCGGTCACCACAATGGTTAGATCATGTTGTGCGGGGTGGAGAACCCTCACTCCGCGCAAGGGGGATGATCGCACCACGTTGTGTTAAAATGGTCAAGCACCCTCGAGGCAGTTACACAGTGCTTAGAACTATCTCTGGAAGCGAAAGCACCAGAAAGTAAATCGAGTCATACGCAGCTGTCATCTGTACGCAAGTAAGTAAGCACGAGATGCCGAACACCCTTAGCAGGATGCAGCGCACCCTTCATGCGACTCGCGCTTGGTGACGTGAGGATCTGGTCCGGTGAGAACCCGGCATGCTCCGTCCCGGCTTTGTAGGGATGCCGAACACCCTTAGCAGGATGCAGCGCACCCTTCATGCGACTCGCGCTTGGTGACGTGAGGATCTGGTCCGGTGAGAACCCGGCATGCTCCGTCCCGGCTTTGTAGGGATGCCGAACACCCTTAGCAGGATGCAGCGCACCCTTCATGCGACTCGCGCTTGGTGACGTGAGGATCTGGTCCGGTGAGAACCCGGCATGCTCCGTCCCGGCTTTGTAGGGATGCGAGGTTCTATGGTCTAACGACTACGGCATGCACGACTATGAGTATACCCCCTTGGTGACGCTGCTGCTGTGCTCCCATGAGCCCACGCCGCAGGGATTCATTGTATTCACATTTTAAATCGTTTCTGAGGCCTCATCCTTTCCACATACAACATGCGAGTGGTGCAACAAAACGTAGCAGTTATGAGGCGCACTGAATAGGTCGGATATTGTCGAGGGCGTAAATGAAATGCTTAACATCGGGTCCTCAGTAGAGATAAAATCACGTCACCATGTTTCCTCGAGGTAAATTTGGTTTTTTGGGTGGGACTCAAATGTGTCACTGCTGTAGTAGCGTGATTGTCCGTAATGAGTTTTATTGGCCTTGTCATGAGCATTGGCTTTGCTTTGGATCACACGGGGGGGGGGGCGTCAGTGACCCCCTTCCACGGCGAGACGTTTTGTCCATTATATTGTAATACCTCAACGTGTGTTGTGCACGACGGTTCCGGCTTGAAACCGCAGGCGGAGGAGGAGGAGGGGGGAGAAGCAACACCGTCCGACGGCGGTGGTGCTGCTGCTGCTGAAGACGACGGCGATGACGCTGCGGGAGTGGCCGCGGACGAGGCGAAGCTGTCGGAGATCTACGGGCGCCTGGGACAGATCGGCGCGGCTTCGGCGGAGGCCCGAGCAGCCACCATCCTGTCCGGGTTGGGGTTCTCGACGGAGGTCCAGGTGAGAAAGAAGACGGGACGAGAAACGGGCATCGACGACCATTGCAGAACGAGAAGAGAGGGGTGAGGCTGCTTGCATGTTGTGGTGCTGGTGAGGAGGGGCAGTCAGGGGTGTGGAGGTATGGTTGTCTGCTTTTTTGCTGCTCGTGTCGTGTGTGTCACGAGTTGTTTTGTGTTTTTCGCTTGACATGCCGCCACCGAACTATGACATGCACCCCCCTGCCCCCCTCCCACCCCTCGCCTCCCCACGCGTGCCATTTCTTGTTCAGAACGGGCCCACTTCGGCGCTCTCCGGAGGATGGAGAATGCGCGTTTCTATTGCGGGCGCCCTGTTCATAGAGCCCGATGTGTTGATGTTGGACGAGCCTACCAATCACTTGGATCTGGAGGCCGTGATTTGGCTCCAAGAATACCTTAAGGTGAGAGGAAGAGAGCACCGCGGCGAGGGAGATGTTGGGAGGGGGGGAGCTTGCACAGCCGGCCGTCTACCTTCCTTCCTACACTACTCCAGGTCGGACGGAACTGCCGAGAAATGTGACATGATGTGGTACGGGCATTGAAGGGTTTCCGTAGCAGTTTTTGTTTGTTGTGTTATCGTGGCAAGTATCTTCAGTATTTTCTGTCGATTTGACACGGCCTCCTTTCCTCCTTGACCGACGAAGCCTCCTCCTGTTCCTCTCACTCCTACACCTCCTTCTCAACCCCCCCCTTGTTGTCGATCACCCTGCTTCCCCGCTGTGTTTTCAACAGACTTACCCGAAGACACTGCTCCTGGTATCGCACGACCGACAGTTCTTGAATGAGGTACGATATCGTCGTCGTTTGAATAGCGACTGGCCCGTATTTGCAGCGGTTTTTGCTTGCTTCGTATCCTGCTGAGTTTTTGAGAGCGATGTGTACCGCTGCTGGTGCTGGCATTCGCGTTCTTTTTCGCATGCTTTGAATGCGTCAGTTTCGCGTTTAGCTGCGGCTGCTTAGCGTGGACACGTGATCGGAACTGGAGTTGCGGTTGCTGCGGTTGCCTTCAGTTTTTGTCGTTGTTTTCAAGGGTGACGAGGGAGGTGGGTCAGGGTTAGGGCTATTCAGTCAATGACGAGGTAGGTAGCACCCACAACCAACAATCTCCGCTGTCTGAACTACCGTAAGAGTCGGAGAGTTGGCACCGGTTGCGATCGTTGTTTTTAATGTTTTTTCCTCGGCTTTTTCGTCGCACCCCGGTGCCATCTCTCCGACCCCGAGGCGGAAATGCAATTATATCATTTCGTTTACAATTTTCAAGGCACACCGGTGCGATTTCTCCGACCGGTGCGATCTCTGATGAAAAAAGTACACACAGGTGCGCTGCACCCCGGTGCGATCCCTCCGACCGGTGCGATCCCGGGTGGAATGCACACAGGTGTTGTATGCACGCACACAGGTGCCATCTCCCCGACCGTTGCCATAGTATTGATTGGTACCAGTGTAGGTACCCACGCACGCACACGGTCTTCTGCACAAACACGCATATCTGAGCCGGAAAGAAGGCGGCGAAATACACATGCAACATACCCCGAAAAAAGCGGCGAAATAGCGCAAGCAAGAAAAATCTAGACGATGCCAGTCCGTGCGAGCGCACACACACAGCCGTTGATTGTGCCATGTCAGAGGGTGCAGGTACTGCTTCCCCACAGCCCAGTGGCAGTACTGCTGGTGCTGGCACAATAGTTTCGGGTTGTGTAATGTGCGGTAGGGTGTGGCTTGTACGTTGTGTGTTTGGTTGAGTGTACGGTCGCCCCGGTGGTCTAGTGGTATCCTCGTAATCCGCTAGACGCAGAGGTCGTGAGTTCGAATCCCCATGGGGTGAAGAATTTACGAAATGTGCGGGTGAAAGCGAAATATAGCTAAAAAGCTCTCGTGAGTGCCAAACTTCGACGTTGGCACCGTTGACGAGGGAAAGAGACTGCTGGACCCTTCTCGCGATAAAAATACAATTCAGCACGCACCGCAGGAGGAAGGTGGGGCATGAAAAGAAATAAAAAGAAGAACAAAGCCCTGGTGTTTACCCACTCCTGTGTGACCCTGGATGGTTGTAGTTGTACGAAAAAATACACCCAAAAGTGTAGTACTCTACATACGCTGAAAAGTGTAGTACACGTCTCACTACGAAAAATGGGGGGACTGTCGCCATAGTAGATAGGACGAAAACACACACACACACGGTTGGCAATTTCCAAACCGTAAAGAGTATGAAAACAACTGACATCCCGGGTGAACCGCGACCATCCAATCGTACGTAAAGGAGTGGCGCTCCGCTGACTNCCAAAAGTGTAGTACTCTACATACGCTGAAAAGTGTAGTACACGTCTCACTACGAAAAATGGGGGGACTGTCGCCATAGTAGATAGGACGAAAACACACACACACACGGTTGGCAATTTCCAAACCGTAAAGAGTATGAAAACAACTGACATCCCGGGTGAACCGCGACCATCCAATCGTACGTAAAGGAGTGGCGCTCCGCTGACTCCGTCCCCACGTGTAAAAAGGTACGCACATGTACCTCGTTCCGGCAGCTGAAACGGAGTTTAATCTTGGATTTGGGGGTCGAAGAGATCGCACTGGGTGCGATCTCACCGACCCCGGTGCGTAAATCGAATTGAATGTTTTTTCCTCAGTTTTTTTATCGCACCCCGGTGCCGTCTCTCCGACCGGTGCCATCTTTCCGGCCGGTGCCAACTCTCCGACTCTCACGGTACTCCCCCCCTGCTTCGATGGCTCAGCTTGCTTGCTCGTATTTTCTTCGTGGTCACCCCTTCCCCCGACACATCGCCGCGCCTCACCCCGCCCCACTCGTCTCTTCGACGCCCTTCCATCCATCTACTACACACACGCGCGCGCAGGTATCGACTGACATCATCCACTTCCTGTCGAAGAAGTTGCACTACTACAAGGGCGACTACGACACGTTCGTGAACGTCAGGACCGAGCTGGCCAAGAACCAGCGGCGGGCGTACGAGGCCTCGGCCGCGAAGAAAGCTCACATGCAGGAGTTCATCGACAAGTTCCGCTCTAACGCCAAGCGGGCCAGCCTCGTGCAGAGCCGCATCAAGGTGCGGTTGTGCGGTATCCGAAACACTGGGATGACTTTATTCTCTGGTACGGTGTGCACACAACAGGATGGCACGAGGTCTTGTACCTTGTTTTGTGTGGGCATCTAGGGTGTGTTTATGGGTAGCCCCTTGAGGTTAGGTGTGCGGCATGGAGTGTCGAGCCCTCAACGGCTAATCGGAAGGGCCAGTCTCTTAGAGAAGCGACCGCACGCTATTTCACGTACACCACGGAGGTTAGGCCTTGGTGGGGACTGCTGTACCTGTTGTGGTATTGGCTAGGGGGGTTGGTGGGGATACGAGCGACACTGACTGGGTCTCAAGAGGTCAAGGCTCCAACAGGCTCAGCCAGCGTACTTATTCCGGAGCCGCGTCAATTGCCCGTGGTGCGGTATTACACGACGGGTCACGTCTGAGTTCTGGCAAGGTTGGGTGAATGAGGCGTGGTCTACGGTTGGGCGGAGGAGGGAACGTGTGTAGCTGAAACAGCACCAACCTGCATGGACACGAGGCGCTGGGTGAGATAAATCACGATCTCTGGGAGCAAGGGCGGTCGAGAAGCCAGGGAGCGTATCAACTGGTGTCCGTGTGTTTGTTTCTTTGGTTGTTCAGTTGCTGGTGTGTGGGCCGCACAGCATAGAAAATAGTTGGAAGGCTACACCCGGATGCACAATAATGTCCTCGTCCCGTTCCGTCCCCTCCTTTTTGTCTGCTCTCCTCCAGGCGTTGGAAAAGATGGAGGACGTTGAGGATGTTGAGGACGAAGCGAAGGTCACGATACACTTGCCAGAGCCCGGACCCATCGGGCGACCGATCGTGCAGGTGAACTGCAGATCTTTGAAAATATTTCGGTACTACGGTATCATGGCATTGTATATTTGCACCGGTCGTTCTTCGGAAGAGCAGCGAGAGTTCCGTTCTATTTCGTGAAACTACATTTTCAGCAGCGCAGTGCTAATAAAATCTTTCTTTGCCTGTTTCCCTGATTTTTCGCGTTCCCTCAGGCTCCCTCCCCCTAACCGCTCTCGCTTGTGCCTTGCTCTTTCGTTCCGCAACAACAAAAACATCGAAACGAAAGATCGAGGGCGTTACGTTCGGGTACGACGCGCGCAATCCCCTCTTCTCCAACGTCCACTTCGGGGTGGACCTCGACTCTCGCGTCGGGATTGTGGGGCCCAACGGAGCGGGTAAGTCAACCCTCCTCAACCTCATCTTGGACAAGTTGAGGCCCCTGTCGGGGGAGGTGCGGCGAAACCCCAACTTGAGGATAGCCCACTTCACCCAGCACGCCGCGGAGCAGTTCGACTACCGGCTCAACAGCGTCGACAACATGATCAAGCTGTTCCCGGGTGTTCAGGAGCAGGTGGGGTGTAGTGGGTGTTGAGGTCCGTCGATGGAGAGGTGGTGGAGGGAGGCGGGGCAAGGGGAGTGCTGCCGCGGTGCTTTTCTCCCTACGTTGTGATGCTCTTTTGTTTTTCGCATGGCTGACGCGTAGTGGTACAGAAGCGTGGCGACACGAACGGGTGGAGGGGACGAAGGGGGGAGGTGGAGGTAGCGCAAGGAAGAGACGAAGCGTTGGTCGCTCCCGTGGTGCAGTTCCGCGTACTCCAAGACGCACGCGAAACGGCACGGTATGTAGTATAGCGTAGTGGTTGGGTATGCTACCGTGTCAACTTGTCTCCGTGGGACCCCAAACCAACCCGGAGATCCTTCAGAAACAGCCCTCATTTCCCCATTTCCGTTCCAGCGGTGACATTATCTTTCTGTCTCTTGCGCTCGGTGTCGCGCGTCGTGCACACTGTTCCAGGAAATGCGAAAGTTCTTGGGGCGCTTCGACATCTCGGGGCCTCTTGCGTTGCGGCCTCTCAAGTTCCTCTCCGGAGGGCAGAAGTCCCGCGTTGCCTTCGCGAAGCTGGCGTGGTCGAAGCCCCACGTGGTGATCATGGACGAACCTACGAACCACCTCGACCTGGAGACGATCGAGGCGCTCATCCTGGCACTACAGGTGTGCGTGCGTGTGACTGTAGTCAATTGCTGTGGTCAGCGGTACGAGTGGTCAACATGTGGCGGTGACGACGATTGTATTGCTTTTTTGAGTTTTGTTATCTCTCCATGTGGGTCACAACTTCAACGAACCCAACCTACCTTCAGTACGTGTTTCACCACAGATGCTACAGCTTTGGAGAATGTTTCCCCTCGGAGCGATGTCGATGTCGCCAACGCTCCGAGCCACGAGGAAGCGTGCAACGTCACGAGGAACCTTAGGTGGTCTTCCACGAGGCTTCCTCGCATCGTTGACCGTGACTTCTGTCCGAGAGGGATGCGAGGGCGTGCCCTCGCACACCTGTCACTCTTTCACCACTGTCCCCATCTCATCTCGAGATTCTGCCTCTTGACACCGAGCATCACAGTCTGTCCGGTGATCGCACACACCGCCCCATATCTGTGGCCATTGCCTGAGTGGATGTCTGAGTAAACAGCGTTGGAGATTCGCACCTCCCTGTGGTGTTGTTGAGTTCAAACCCTTACTGGCGTCAGCCGACAGTTAATGCCTTCGAGGGAAGCTTACTCGAGAACACCTCGTGTCTACTCACGGCGATTCCGCATCGGCAACATGTAGTCCGCGAACTGTTTTTTGGTCCTGAAGGTTGTCGCCAGCGCGACCCCCCTCGAATGCGGAATCGCCGTGAGTAGACACGAGGTGTTCTCGAGTTAGTTACCTGGCAGACAACTGTCGGCTGACGCCAGTAGGGGTTTGAACTCAACAACACCGCGGGGAGGTGCGAATCTCCAACGCTGTTTAGACAGACGTGCCACTCAGGCACTGTTCACAGAGACGTTCCACAGGCAACGGTCACACATATGGGGCGCTGTGTACGACCACCGGACAGAATATGATGCTTGGTGTCAAGAGGCAGAATCTCTGGATGAGATGAGGACAGTGGTGAAAGAGTGACAGGTGTGCGAGGGCACGTCCTCGCATCCGGCTCGGACAGAAGTCACGGTCGACGATGCGACCAAGCCTCGTGGAAGACGTCTTGAGGATCCTCGAAAATTTAAGAGCTTCCTCGCGTGGGTGTTCTTGAGTTCAAACCCTTACCCACATGAGCTGAAAAAATTCCGTAACAGGGTTCGATCAGAATTTCAATGTAGACTTTTGGGGCTGCTGTGATGTTTCCAACATTTTACAGACCCCGCCATGCTTTTCCCCCGATACCCCAGGCGTTCAAGGGAGGGGTGATGATCGTGTCGCACGACCAGCACTTCATCAACAAGGTCTGCTCCGAGCTGTGGGTCGTGGGGAGCGGCGAGGTGGTCAAGTACCCGGGCGAGTTCGACGATTACAAGAACGAGCAGATCGCCAAAAGGAAGGCCGCCGGGGCTAGCTTATAATCTTGGAAGAGTGAAGAAGCCATAGCGGTAGGGAAGCTATTGCCGAGAGCACGGCTGGCCGGTCGCTGTTTGTGTATGTATGCTACTCAGCGCGAGAAGCTGGGGTCGGGGGAACAGCCGGCAGGCTCGGGTATCTTGCAAAGGAGCCGTCCCTTTATTTCGCGAAGATCGAGCGACGGCAAACGTTTTCGGTGACGAAGACTGGTTACTGAACCATACTACAACTTGGACCAGCCGAGACGTCACACAAAATTCCATCTGTGTCAGCGTTTCGGCCCTAAACAAGTGGTGTTTGGGAAATGAACCCCCCCATGACGTTCATCTGCTGCACGCGACGAAGAAACCCGAAGGGTCTCTTTTCAGGAAAATGAAGCATCTGTTCTCCACCAACGGCGTAGCAGATCGCCACCCGCGAGAGACATTAGTCTGAGAGATACTGGTAGCCAGCCGAAGCCGAACGAGGTAGCGGGCATTGGCACAACGTGCGGAGGCGCATCCATCATGGAAGTTATATTAAAAAAAAGAAAATAGTGTTTGATCGTTTCGCGAATCGGCTACCAGCACACAACCGCGCTTTGAGGGGAACAGGAGCAATTTTCCAAGGACCTCATTTTCCAAGGGCGGTACCGCTGTGCGACCACAATACGGTAGCGCATTGCTGTGCGCATGAGAGCACGACACGAAACAACCAAAAGCAATCGACAGTGAATCTAGCAGCAAACAACCTAGGTGTCTCCTCTCATACATGCACACACGTGCTTTACCATTGATTGTCCGCATATGGATCTATCGTGACACGGCTTACTCTGTACTCCAACCAAGTTCCCTCTTTCGTGCAGCCTGCAAACGTTATCAGTCTATCTATGTAGCGAACCGCTACCGCTGCATGCTGCACAAACATCAATCAACTCAGTAATAACAAGGGTCAATCTCATCACCCTGTTTTTTCTGTTTTTATTTTACCCCAAACCGTCGCTTGATCTGTTTCGCCTGGGACGCCGTTTCCTGCCGAAGCGGCTCCACACGCTCCCCCAGTACCTCAATCCCCTCCTTCTGTTGCTTCAGCTCCGCACCGATTTCCTTGGCCTGTACAGTCAGGCCGTCCAACAAGCTATCGAGCGTGTCCAGCTGGGTCTCGAATCCGTCGGGAACGTTCTCGGGAAGCTTCGACGCCTCCTTGGTTCCTATTTCTTCCGCGCGTGCCGCGCCCGCCTTTTTCCGCGGGGAGCCGAATTTCAAGCGTCCTCCTTTCTTAGGGCTAGGGGTGGAAGAAGTGCTGCCATCGTGGGCAGGAGCTCCTCCTGGTGGTGTCGATTGTCTGAAGTCGTCCTTGAACACCGGGGAAATGTCCCCGCCGGTGATATCGCCGCCGCCTGCCTGCTGTGCCGGGGGCTTCTTTCGGCGAAACGGTGCTGTCAGGGCCCCACGCCACGTGAGGCCATACTTGAGGTTGTGGCCTGTTCGCTTTAAGGTGTCGTCTATGGCTCTCGCGTCGGCGTCGATCTCGCCCATCTGCTCCCGCTGTTCCTTGAGGGTTACTTGCGTCCGTGCTCCCACGCTCGCGGTTGCTTGAGCCGCCGCTATTGCTCGGTCCAACGAAGCCGTGGTCCCCGCCTGCAGCTCGGCGATCTCCGCCTTCATCGAGGCAACATCGCGAGGTGATGAATCATCACCGCCTCCGGAAGCGGCATTGGGCCATTTGTCCACCGGCCAGAGCCTGTCCGAGTCCAAAGATGGGGTGTGCCGCCTAGGGCCCGATGTCATCTTGCTGCAGCTCGGTGCTCGGTGCGTTGAGGTGTTGTTGGCGCGAAAAGTGCGCACCGGCTGACCGCTGAGTGCTGCACGGCGCCGTGATCGGTTGGCGTAAGGGTATGTGCCTCCTCTCTGTAGCTCAGTGCAGCAGAGCTTCAATACTCCAGCGTGGTCAGGGATCGGTCACAGCATCTGTGTCTGTGTCTGGGGGCTGGGGGGAATACGTGAGCACGAGCACCTTTCGGGGAAAATGCGGAGCGCGGAGCAAACGAGAACCTTTTTTGGTTCTCGAGTGGAAGAGTGAAATGTGAGGAGTGTGTTTTTAATTTTAGCATCGACCGCGCTAACCGGCTGACCAATGAAAAGGCGCCAGTGCCAGCGGGTAAAAATCAAGGTCCCTGGAAGGGGGCCGAAATTCGGAAAATTGGCAATGTGCTCAATGCGAATGCCAATACGACTCTCTCGACTTGTTCTTTCACGTAATTTAGACACCCACACATCTTCCATCTCAGCTACTTGTACACGAACGCCCTTCGCTCAAACCTAGGAAGCCACGTATCCAAAGAGCGGAGGACACCAAAAGGGTTCATGCAAGCCCAGCCGAAACCAGGATATCGTGGTATGTATGCTGCATCGTCTCCCAATTTGATATTCGTACACTCCTCTCCCTTCTTCCCCTCGCTCCTCGACAAGCTTTTGCTTAGACATGGGTTGTAGTGAAGGGGGGGGTCTTTCTGGCGAGCAGGGCTAGACTCACCCTCAAGGGATGACCGAAACCTTCTTGCTGCTGCGCATATCCGCCGCGAGGCATGCGCGTGGTGGTGTAGTTGGGTCGGCACTGATGGGGTCAGGC